>JANSMH010000121.1:0-73128 GCA_029299595.1 Grosmannia serpens
CCTCACCTCATTTTTTTAAAGATACGGCGACCCCCCAGATCTACCCTCTTTCCCCACCCCCCCCCCTCCCCATCCCCCCCCCCCCCCCCCACCACCACCGTCGCCATCGCCGGATAGCCTCGACCACCAGAGCTTGGGCTTGACTCGCCACCGCTGTGGCACCGCTGTGCGACTCGTGTGCCACGCTGCAACGCCGTGTCGTCGCTCCGGCCGACATCGACAACTGACCGGGTCGTCGCTGGCGTCGGCCGTCACCAGAGAGAGAGGCTCGGCCAGCAAGCCGCCACAGACGAGCAGACAGCAGACAGCAGACCGCCGAGATGAATGCGTCCGACATCTTCAGCCAGGGCTTCATCACCATGGCCCGTCCTCCACAGACCTTCTTCCAGCCACCACCACCGAGGCGGCCTGTGGCTGCGCCGCGCAGAGACAACGACCGCGACGGCCCTTCGAACCGCATCGCGCACACCTTGACGGCCTGTTGCCGATGTCGACAGGTAAGCAGAGAACGAGACGAGCCGGCCTTGGCTTGCCTTTTGCCTTTTGGTCTTCCCCTAACAGTGCTGGCAGCGGAAAACACGATGCGACCCCACGCTGCCCCGATGTCTGCCCTGCGAGCGCTCCGGCTCCACCTGCGAATACTACGACAGCACCAAGGGCCGCAAGATCAGCCGCTTCTACGTCGTCAAGCTGCAGGAAAAGGTGCGCCAGCTCGAGGCCGAGCTCGCCCAGTACACGGAGGAGGAGTTGCCGCAGGACACGGAGGATATGATCCGCCCCGGCGGCCTCGTCCGGCTGAGCGAGAGCGACGAGACCCCGCGCTACCTCGGGCCCAGCAGCGGCATCGCCATGACCCGGCTGCTGATGGAGCAGGCCAAGGGCTACACCGAGTCGCAGTGCGTCTCCGAGCTCATCCCCGAGCTGCGGGCACGCCGCATGGAGCGGCTGACCCGCATGCAGAGCGTCTCCGGGCCCAACGGCGGCCCCAACGTCACCGCCAGCGGCATCCGCAATAGGAGTTATCCCATGGTCAGCGCCCACCCGGCAACGACCCTCCCCAAACGCAATGTTGCCGACAAGCTGTTTGAGGTCTTCAACTCGAGAGCCCAGGTCTTGACCCCGGCACTGCACGAGCGCATCTTTGCCGAGGACGTCAACGAAGTCTTTGCCGGGAGCAACGATCCCTACCGGAACTTTGCCGTCCGCATGGTCCTGGCCATCAGTCTCCAGAAGCTGGACACGCAGTATGCCGGCCTGGCAGACAGCTACTACCTGGCCGCCATGGAGCACTTTGAGGATGTCCTCCGGCCCAAGGATCTGCGCACCCTGCAGTGTCTGTCTCTCATCAGCCAGTATTCCCTGCTGACCCCGACGCGCACAAACGTCTACCACATTGTCGGCATCGCTACGCGCATCTGCCACCAGCTGGGCATAGCCGACGCCAAGACCATCGGCGGTGGCGGTGGTGCCTACGGGATCGATCCTCTGACCCTCGACCTGCGCCGCCGCGTCACCTGGGCCATCGCCATGATGGAGCTGGGGCTTGCCGAGACCATGGGCCGGCCGAACGGCTTCGCCAAGGGCAACGACCTCCTGGACATTGGCTTCTTCGCCGACGTGGACGACGAGAACATCACGGAAGCCGGCATACAGCCTGGGCCGCCGTCCCCGCGGAAGCGCGTTGCCATCCATTTCTGCAAGATGCGCCTGCATCAGGCCGAAATACGCCGGACGCTCTACGAAAAGAAGCGCGCCGAGCCGTGCAGCGAGGACCATCCGTGGTTCGCCCGCATGGAGAAGGCCATCCGAGACTGGCGCGATTCCTGCCCCGAAGAGCCGGCCTGGTGCAAGCCCTGGTGAGTCATGGGACAACGATCCGCCTCCTGTTTCTGCCCTCCTGCCTGCAAATATGCTCATGTCATCATAGGTTTACCGGCCGCTACCACGCCATGATTATCTTGCTGTTCCGGCCGTCGCCGCAGGTATCAAAGCCGTCTCCCGCCTCGGCCCTCAAGTGCTTTGACTCCGCTGCGTTTGTCATCAACCTTGGCAGCCAGCAGGTGAAGAAGGCTGCCATTGACATTACCTGGATTTTCCTGCTCACGATCTACACCTCTATCAACGCCGTTCTCTGGTCTGTTTCCTACCCAGAGGTCCGCCAGGCACACCCGCGCGAAGATATCGAAGAGCTGGTAAACACCTCACTAGACATCATCGACCAGTGCTCTGAGCGATGGCCCGGAGCATCGGCTGCATCTCAGCTCTACGCAATCTTTTCCAAAGCCTGTCTGCAGAGCTATGACTCCGGCAACGACGACGATGGCCCTTCTGCTTCTGCATCCCCATCCGCCCCGTCATATAACACGGCGCACCGCTTCTTTCAAGATGGCGCCATCCCATCACCCTCGTCGCAGTATGATCCCAACTCGCCAGCTGTTTCCGAGGTATCGTCGATGCCTACGACGGTATCCCACAACTCAAGCCAGCAGAATCATATGCAGCAACACCAACAGCAGCAACAACAACAGCAACAACAACAACAGCAACAACAACAACAACGGCAGCAGCAACAGCAGCAGCAACAACAACGGCAGCAGCCGCCACCTATATTTCACACGCCGCAGTTTGGCGACGCATCCGTCAAATCTGAGCCGGAGACTGTCAGTGCAGATGAGTTCCACTTTGGCGGGCCCTTCGCTCCTAGCCAGCCGCAGTTCCGGTCTGGTTCTATCTTCCTAAACCCAGCATCTGCGGAACCCCTAGGCCGTCGGTTTTCATACTTTCCCCCGGAAGCTCCCCCGGGAATGGAGAATGGTGATACCAGGGACATGGCCTCGGCTCCCTCTGGCATACCTAGCCAGCCAAGCAGCATGTTGTCTATGTCTCCGCTAGTGCCGACAACCCCCGACATGCTGGTGCCCATATCAGCCCCCAGTACCATTGGCGCCCTGTCCCCCGTTACAACTCTGACCAGCATGTCGTCTCCGGCACCGACGCCAAGCATGCGACACCTCAGCCCCGTGCCTATCGGCCTGGGGCTCAACACCGGACCAATGCTCCAGACCATCAGCTTCGAGCCTCCCGAAACTCCTCATTCCCAGCGGGCTCAGGCAGCGCAGAGTGAGGCAATTCCACAGCAGAGAGACAATGTTCAGCAGCAGCCCCAACGGACGCCTTTTGAAATGCCACAGCACTTTCAGACACAAAGCCACCCTGCACACGGCGCACCACTTCCGACAAACCCGCACCAGCGGCAGCAACTGCCGCAGACAACAGGGATGGGCTGGTACTCGCCGCACCCACCGTTCATACCGTCGTACACGTTTGGCGGCATGGGCGGCGCCGGTAACACCACAACCTACCTGTCGGATCCGTCTGCGGCGATTTCCGGATATGGCCTGGGTGGCTTTGGTGGGATGACGACGCTGGGTGGGCTCACAGGGATCCCCGGTGGTCAGGGTTTGATGGATGGACACGTCGGGCTGGGCCACCGCATGGGCCTGGGCCATTCTGCCACTGGAGGCGCTGGCCTGCATTCGTTGCTGCAGGACCCGTTCGAGGTGGCGGTGGCCAACAGCGGCCATCCTCACCCGGAGCGGCAGGGCAGTCTGTCACAAGAGCAGCAGATGGAGCTGATGGACGTGTTGGAGACGGAAGGCATGGGAGAGATCAACACCTTTCTCAGCATGGACATGAGCCTGGACGGCGCAGTGGTGTCCCAGAATGGCATGCATTGGTAGCCAAGGACTGGCAGAAGTGAGCCATTCCGTCATGCTGGGTTTTTGTTGTAGCCTTGTTTTCCTTTCTTGCCTTTTTTTCCCCCAGGCAGCCTTGTGTTTTGTGCTTTCTGTTTTCCATATCACCCGGACTTGGGTCAATGACGTCACTACGGACTGGTGAAATATTACAGCATCTTGTTTGTTAGATACAGCGTGGCGATACTTTCTTTATATAAACACAATAACCAATGCCATGGACATTTCCCTCTGCCAGATACGTGATTAGGTGCTAACACAGGTGGCGCAATTCCAGAATGGTTTGTAAAAGGGCTCTTGTGGGTTCGATATTGATTTGGTATTCGATTGTAAGATATAAAAAACAAGGCTGGCTCGATAAAGTACAGAACGCGGAGACGGAAAAAAGAAATAGGAACAAAAGAATAATAATAGAATGTGGAATAATGCACAGCAATGCATACAGGTAAGGAAATCATACAGCACCCATGGAAGCTATGGAGAAAGGGGATTCCACAGGGCGCATTAGCCAAGAGCACCGCCAAAGAGAACAAAACAAAAAAGCCGAGACGCCACACTCTCTCCAGTTGCCTCTATCCCGTAACGCGCCGAACCCAAAGCGTCGTCGGTTCATATTCGGCATTGTGGTCTAATCGCTTATAAGCCCGGTGCAGTCTCAGGCCGATCTCGTACTCTTCCCGCTGGATCTCAGAAAGCTCCATACGCAGTCCTTCTACCTTGCTCTTTTCCTGCTCCCGTTTTAGCAGGACTTGTGCGCTTGCCAAGATGTTGTCCGTCGGCATCAGCTCTGTCATCTGCTTTATGCTGCGGTCGACATTGAAACGCCGCTGGGCCAGATCTGCCAGCTGCGCATTCAGCATCGTAATGCGGTCCTTGGCGGTTGTCTCTGGCGGCGCCGGCGGCAGATCTTTGTGCACAGAGCCCGCCTCTGATGCGTGTGGGTTTTTCGATAGCGAGTCTGCCATATGAAGCCGGAAATGGGCCGGCATGGGACTCAGCCTGTCTTCTCCGCTACTGCTGCTGCTCACATAGCCGCTGCTGTCCGCATCCCGTAGGTTTGGCCGGTTGCCGCTTTTCCACGAGGTGTTCAGACTGATCACAACAGGTACCGTGCCATCTTTTATGGATCGAGGGCTCGCGTGGCCCATACACAGCGGGCGGCGTCGGTCCATGACACCTTCACCAGCTCTTCCGTCTGGCAAGGGCTCGATAACAATAGGCGGCGGCCGCGGTCGTGAATGCGAGGGATCGTCGTCTCCAGACTCCTCGTTCTCTGCTGTTTGACTCGAGCGAAAGCTGTCGGGTATGGCCGGCATCTCTGGGGCATCGACTACTTCGAAATCGAGCAAAGAGTCACTCTGTGCAGAGTTATAAGTGGCCGCACTAAAGCGTGAAGGTGGTTGTGTCCAGTCCTGATCAGCCGCTGCAGACCTGGAAGACGATGCCCGTGGTTTGTTGTTATAATTAAACGGATCATTGTCGTCGTAGCTGCCCAAGCTCCGATTGGGAGCTGGCTTCCTCTTGATGTGGGATATCCGTTGCTGTACCGGGACTGGATCCTTTTTCGGAACGTCTGCCGATGGGGGAGGGCTCGGGTAGCTGTGTACAGCAACAGTGCGACTTGCCGGTGTTGGTGTTTGCATCACATCATGTGGATGGGGTGCCGGGGGTCTGACTTCCTCGTCGGAGGGCGCAGTCTGTAGAGCGGGTTCTTGGACAATCGGTTCATCCCTTGGAGGACTGACAGGGGGGCTTGCCAGCCTCTGCTTATTTCGTGACATCGTAGCACGATCTGCGATACCCGCGTCGAGTTTTGGTAATGAGCCCACTCGCTTGCTACTCTTTCGTGGGATATTGAGCGGTGGCACTTCTTTGGTATCGGTAACCGGGGCCACCAATGTTGTCCTACCGCTGGCGCCATGCCAGGCTGGGCGATTGGAAGTAAAAGCTGTGGCGGCAGGGTCGGTTGAGGTAGAAAGGTCTCTGGCCGGTGATGCTTTTGGCTGCAGGGGTGCCGGGGACGCAGACCGCAATGGCTGAATGGCAGCCTCCACTTCTGCCTCCTGGGCCTTCCCACCTCCGATATGGGCGGCTCCATTCTGCACAGTTCGCCGAAGCCGGCTGGCGAAGCTGGCGAGGCTCGACGACCCCGTAGTCTTCGTCGTGGGGCTGTGGTCGTCAACCGGGTTCCCAGGCTCGTCCCGCCCAGTAGGAAGCAGACCGCGTGCATACTCGGCAGGCTTCACCTGGCTAGGACGGCCTTTCACGGAGCTCGTGAGCTCACCCGTATTGGGATCCCAGCGAACCTCGCCTCCCTTGTATCCCCGTTTGGAAGACGCATTTGATTTTGGGCGCCGTTGCTCCTCCGGTGGCTGCTGCAGATGTTCTCTTGACTGCGCGACTCGTAGAGTGCGGGCTGCCGCCTCTTGGTTCTGCCTTCGTTCGCGGCGCATCATGGGAATGTTGGATCGCGAGGACACCCGGCTGTCCTGGCCAGTTTCGCGCGGGACTTGAGCCTGCAGCATGGTCGAGGTGTGATCTCTGTCTACCGGTTGATTGTTGGGTGCAAAGGGCCGGTCATTAGCCCTGTTTCCGTGGTCAGTTCGGCTGCATACAGTCTCCACTAAGCTGGCCATTGGACGCACCTGTGTGGGAGCTGCGTTGGCAGGATGTCAGGTGAGCTCGGAGGGGACACCTCATCCGTGTTTAGGAAGCCCTCCTGATATCGCGGGTATTGCTGTGTCTGATACTGGTACTGTTGCTGGTATGGCTGTTGATATGACTGTTGCTTTGGCTGCTTGTAGTGGTCGTGCGTCTGCGCCGCGGCGAACGAGTCGTTCTGCGGGCTGGGCTGCGAATAGACGGACGAAGCAGGGCGGAACGGAGCCGGGTTCGGGCTCAGAGAAAATGGAGCCACGCGTGAAGCGTCGGAGGGTGATGGGTTTCTATATGTGGAGGAAGCCTGGGTCAGTATGTCGATCAAGCGAGACGACATACAAAGTCGAGTTGTGGGAATAGAGATAAGGAAGCGCAAATGCGCATAGAAAATGTGCCGGCACAAGTAGCAGAAAGAAGAGGAGCAAAGGGTATAAGGTATAAGGCTGAATCGCAGATGCATGCAACACAATCCCACCGTGCCGCCATGTGTGGATGATGTCGAAAGAGAGGGAAATGGGGGAGGGGGGCAAAGACAGCCGGAGACAGCAGCAGAAATGTGAAGCCGAATTAGGAATGCGCCGACGAGACACAAGCAATTAACGCCAGGGAGGACTTGGTGGGGATTCTGCCGGTACAGTGGGGGAATGGCACGCTAAAGGGGAGGAAGGTGCGCCGAACGGCGCAGGCACGATCCACTTCTGTCACCGGACATCAAACGGCGCGAGATACTGCGCTGGTTGCAAAAGATGTCGGGGCTTCTTGACCTACCGGTGGCGTCGGCTCTGCTTCTGCCGCCTCAGCTGTTCGACAAACTCACGTGGTGGGAAGGACGGCGCAGGGCCGCCCGATATGGAGCAGCTGTACGAGGCGCCTTCCATGGCTGTATTGGTATTGCGGGCACGTCACGTTGCCGTCGAGAGAGGAAGGAGCAAGGGAAGAGAGCCGGACGGTGGAAGTACTCGTACTCGGTAGGAACGATGGAAAGCGCCAGTGACTGCACTGCCTTGCTGACTGTTCCAGGCGTCCAATTGGCAGAGGATTAGCGTCGATGACAGGATTCAGGATTCGTTCCGGCTGTTGGTGATGTTGCCCCGTCGTGTTCTTGTTTAGCCCTGCCTGTCGTCTTGGCGCACATCCATGTCAACCAGCGGCGAGGTCCAGGGAAGATGCCTGCTCGAGGACGGCGAAGAGGCGCAGGAAAAATAGCACAGCTCAGATCCGTCCCCGTCGTTTGCGTTGGGCTTCAGCCTCTGGTTGGCACGGAGTTTCAAAAGACGATTGGGAGGCGGGAATGCGAGGCGCGATATTTATCTGAAACAGACCATGTCTTTGGGGCTCTGGGCGATCTGCTGCCCGCCGTTGGTTGCGATTCCGTCAGAGACGCTGCAGGAAACAAAGGCCAGCAGGTGGGCCCCAGGTGCGGACGGCTGTGGCATCTTAAATATCTCACGGAACGGCCACTCGTGGGAATGGCCAGAGCGTCCTTGGTCGACGCAATTTGCTCCTCCGCGGCTGTTGCTCGTAATCGGGAGATGACTGGCTCGTAGACCCTGCGATGCGCCGGAATTAGACGCGCCGAAAAACCGGGGCGCAGCCGTTGCCGTGGCCTGTCGCTTGCATGGCAAGTGATTGGATGCTGGGCCAGACGATGGCCGACGAAGCTGTGATGATGGTTGGCCGCAGACTGGTTTGGAAAATCAGGCAATCTGCTCAGCACCAGAGAGGGCGGACGAGGCGAACGGGACGCGGCCAGAGTTCTCTGCGGACGCAACAAGCCATTCTGACATTCGCAAAAGCAGACCTTTTGAGAGCAGCACCCTGCTAATTTTAATTTCCAGGACTGGCGAGCACTCCTCCTATTTGCCTCCGATCATTTCCCCATGTGACTATCAGCCCATTGCAGGGAGCCTTTAGTAATATATCGACGCGCACTGTTCAGCCGTTATCCTCCGAGCCTTTGGGAAGGCCACCTTGCACCTGGCGGCAGTTTTCCAGAAGCTACAAGCACCTGCAGTCTGGACTTGTTGCAGCGCAATGGATCGGCCTAGAAGCACCGGCCTGGAAGCATCGGCCTGGAAGCATCGGCCTGGAAGCATCGGCCTGGAAGCACTCTCCCCACCCGTGCGTAGGCTTGGGGAGGTTTCACCAGGGATGGAGAGGGAGCTTCTTTTCTGGGTCCTTCCGACGGAACCGATCAGAGGACGAATACGGTAATCGACCAAGCGATATTACCTGTAAAGCTACTGCCGCATGCTGACCTGTTTCAAAAGCTCGCATAGCACTTGGAAGGTGACGAGATGGAGGCATTGCATCCCACCCTGTCTCATTCCAGTAAATGGGGGGGGGGGAGGGGGGGGGCACGATGTGAGCTGCCGGCTCGGCTGACGCACTCGGACACTTGCCAGCTGTTGCCAGCTGCCCCGCAGCCCCGCAACGGACCGCGCAAATGGGGATTTTGCACCGAGGTTCAGACCAGCTTCGCGACCGCACCAGAACGCAAGAGTCCGCCCGCCTGCGCACAGGGCATGCGGTATTGGCACGACGATGCAGGGGCGCGATGACGCATCTTCTGCCGGCGCGGGGGCTCACGGGGGCGGCTTTCCGGGCGCCGCAGACATGTTTCCGGGCATCCTGCCGGCCGTTCCGGTCGGCTCGGCGCCCATCATCCCGGACAAGGACAAGCGCAGCAACGCGGCCACGGCGGCGTCGGCGGCCGGCGTGCGCGCGCTCTCGGCCCAGGCGCTGCAGTTCTACTTCCGCGCGCCCGTCAAGGCCTTCTTCCGCACGCGCGTCGACTACCTGGCCTACGCCCGCGGGCCCGACGGCCAGCTCGCCTCGGGCGCCTCCCTCCCGGCCGACCACCCGCGCAGCCGCTTCCGCCAGTGGCTGCGCGGCACCACGCCCGGCGTGCTGACCCTGGCCGTCCGCCGGTACGGCTGGTCCGTCGTGCCCAACCAGATCCTGCCGCCGCTCGCCGCCAACATCAGCGTGGCCGCCGTGCTCTACACCAGCTACCTCCAGATCCTCGCCCGCCTCCACCCCGAGAGCGGCCAGGCCCGTCGCCGCGTCTATCCCCCGCCCGCGGCCGCCGAGACCTTTACGGCCGGCTTCCTCGCCGGCAGCATCCAGAGCCTCGTCGCCGCCCCGCTCGACGCCATCCAGGCCCGCTACGACCACCGCGCCAACGGCCTCGGCAACAGCAACGGCCCCGGCGGCCGCCCCCAGAGCATGTGGTCCTTTAGCGCGGCCAAGCTCGGCGAGATCGGCCTGCGCGGCATCTTTGCCGGCTGGGGCCTGAGCTTCCTCAAGGACAGCCTCGGCAGCGCCGTCTTCTTCTCCACCTTTGAGTACGTCAAGGCCCAGGGCTACTACCGCTTTGTCGCCTACTACTACGGCGCCCTCGACGGCTCCATGATCCTGGCACAGCAGCAGAAGCAGGAGGAGACCGCGCGTCTCCGCCAGAAGATCCAGGGCTGGGTGCGTCCCCCTCAGCACCAGCACCAGCACCAGCACCACCTGCATCATCACCACGACGGCCACGACTCCTTCTCTGTGCCGACCCCCTCGTCCGCCTCCCCTCCCGCGGCGCTCCCAGTCGTGATCCGCCCTCACTACACCATCGAGCCGCTCTTCCTGCTGCTCGCCGGCATCACCGGATCCCTGGCCCAGCAGGTTCTGCTGCACCCCCTCACACATCTGCAGGTGGTGCACTGGGATCTGCTGGAGGACGTCGACGACGCCGCCAAGGCGGAAACCAAGGCTGCCGCGTCGGCTCGGACGACAGCAGTGCAGGCATCGGTCAAGGTGCCCCGCCAGTCGGTGCTCCTCGGCCTGCCACGCTTCCACGTCATGCGCACATACTACCGGGCCTACCTCGAGACGTGGCGGCGCTGCGTGGAACAGGCCGCAGCAGAGGGCCGGTCCATGTCTGCCTGGCTATATCGCGGCTTCTGGTGGAATGCCATCCGGCAGGTGCCCAGCACGGGTGCCGGACTGATCATCTTTGAGCTGGTGCGCCGCAAATACGGACTGGCCGGCGACATGGTGCGCATCAGCCAGGATGGCTATGACATTGTGCTTGAATAGACGCTGCGTAGATACACTGCTTTTATTGTTCTCTTGGGTGTGGCTAGCATCTAGGAGGTGGGCTGGTTGGGCATTGCCAACGGAGTTTGTAAATAGAAGGGCATCCATCTTCGAGGCCTCTGGTGGGCACTGGACAGCAATATGACGGAGGATGGGTAGAAATACCCTCGTTCTTTCTTGGGGAGCGAGAGCACAGACGGTATATATTTACGTTTTTGTTTATCTTTCCCGTCCGCTGAGTTTTCGCTGCTTCAAGCTTTAGCCTGTGTAGATCTCGTTTACAAATTCTTAATACGACAATGACGTTGTGTCCAATATGCCGGCGTATGTTTGAAGGAGACACTGATGTACGCCAGTTTACCTCTAAAGGTGTCGTCTATACTCCGTTTAAACACCACAGCGAAGACTTACAGCTCGAGAAGTCGGCGTTTGAGAACTGTATTATCTTTCGCAAACTATAGGCCATTTCTAATCGTAACCTGCCAAGAGACTTGGGTGGGCGGCCTCGAATGGCTCGACGCTATTTTTGTGCTGACTCTCACTATGCGCAACCTCATTACTGGTGGTCGAAGTATCAAGTAGTATTAGGGAATAATGCTACTGGCCCCGAAATTTACTTTATTAAGTTCGGTCTAGAGCCTCCTCAGCCGGGTCATGCCGAGAGTACAAATAATGTCTATACCTTTATCCCATTCGGGATTACCCTGCTATCGGCTAGAGCACCAGCTGTATGGTGCGTATAGAATGAGTGAAGAGTATATATTTACTCGAGGCTTTCTAGGCAATGAAGGAAGAAGCCGTGGTCGATCTGGCACTGCCCACTGGAATCGCACGGAAATTCCGATGGCCATGCCGAACGCTCGACTGCAAGCCCCCCTCACTAGATTTTCACTGCCTTTCGGCCCTTGTTTTAAGAAGTGGGAGCCTTCTGTGCCTACTTCTCATCCCTGCTGGAGTTCAGAAGGGTCAGTTCAAACAAGCGTTAATGCGCCATTGCGAAAATTGATTATTTTACCTAGGTACTTTGAAGGGCGATAGGCCTCCCACCATTGGTCTAACAAACGGCCGTAACGCAGAATCGAACTGCCACTTTGCAAAGAGATCTCGACCAACACCCCTGCATTATTCTTTCCTAGCCAAACGTCTTCCAGGCTGCACGTATAAACCGGGTGGCAATATTGTGCGCCTTCAAATCATAGCCAGGCAGCAGCTGGTTGCCAAACAGCATCATGCGCCCCCTTTCGCGGTTCATGGTCCAGATCATATTTGGCAGCCCCTCAAACGCCACTGTGCCCTCGGGAATGCCCGAGCCGGGGAGGGTGTTATCCGCCTCCAGGAGCACACCAGCCACTGTCCAGTTGACGGCCGGCGGCGGTGACAAGGACCAGGACACCTTGTGGGACACGCCCTCTTCCAGGGGGAGCAGGAAGCCATAGTTGGTCGTCTCGGCCAGCAGCGCCTGGTGTGCGAGACTTCCCGGTGACAGCTGCGGCGTGAACAGCATGTCGCGGTGCTCCTGGCGTCGGAGCAGCCTGCAGTCGGGCGACAGGATGTCCCCAAAGAGCCGGGCGAGGTCGGACATGCTGCAAGTCAGGCCCTGCGTGCCCCCGTCGCTGGCCACGATGCGGGCCTTTCCGGAGTTTGTGTCAAGCTCGCGCTCCACCATCTGAAGGCGGCGTGCCCAGACTTCTGGCACCTGGGCTGGCAGGTAGGTCGAATGCGTCATGCCCAGGGCTCCAAAGATGTGCTCGTTGGCGTACTGCACAAACCGATCCTTGCCGCCGAGCCGCTCGACGAGCAGCTGGACATAGTAGATGCTCCAGCCGTAGTCGAAGCCTTCACCCGGCTCAAAGAATAGATGCGTGGATCGATGCTTCACGAGGTAGTGGGCGTCGTCGGGGAACGCGAGCGGCGGCACACGGTCCTCGCTGCCAAGACGCTCTTTGTACGTATCGCAGCTGCCCATGCCGCTCGTGTTGAGGAGCAGGTCGCGCAGTGTGACATCACGGGCGGGTCGGCGGAGTACGATCTGTTTTTCTTTCTTTTCCTCGCCGTCGCCATCCCCTCCCCCTCCCACCTCGACTTCCTCGATGAGCAAGCACTGGTCGATTTCAGGAAGGTACCTGTTGATCGGCTCGTCGAGTGTCAGAATGCCGCGCTCGACCAGTTGCAAGGCAGCGATATTCGTGAAAAACTTCCCTGCCGAGGTGAGAGACATGGTGCAGTCCAGATCCAACGGCGGCGAGTTGTCGTCGAGAAACTGGCGTCCAGCAGCATGTCGGTACAAGAATTTTCCTGTTCATTGCTCGTGGCTTCCGTCAGTTTCTCTCTTCTGCTTATCGCCCTATTTCCATCCTGTTTCTCAACGCGACACCCCTCTCACCCTTGTTGTCAACGGCCATAGCAACAGCCCCGAGCAAGTGACCGTTGACAGGGTCTATTGCCTCGGTGAGCTCAGCTTCAAAAGCCTCCATGGCGCCCTTTTTAGCGCGGGGGTAGAGGAAGTGAGGGCGAAACCCGAAGTTGAATCAAGTGATTCTGCAATTGGGCGGAATGAATGTCTCACAGTGGAATGCAAAGGCGGTCGCCTGATTTCTCCATGCCACAAGCACTTTTATGTGCCAGTGGCTCAGATTTCTTACGTAATGCGTGAAGTAAAACTGGAAAGTAAAAACAAAAAGAGTTCTTGATACGTTTTATCTACTTAGAGTAATATAGCATAATAACAATAGATGAAACTCTCTGTAACAATCTTATTTCCACCCTCTGCTACCCGTCTCTGTCCCAATTTATGTTTGGTTGTCATAATGGATTGTCCTGTCACATGGAATGTTATAAATCTGAGACGTCAGCAAATGCTTCAGACTAGATACTACGAGAAGAGTCGTTCACTTACATATAAATCATTCCTCACGCTTTCCATAAGCCTGAGCATTGCGGTTGGAGCCGCTGGCACTGGCCTCCTCGCGCTTCCCGTAAACCTGCGCGTTGCGATTGGAGCCGCTGGCACTGGCCTCCTCGCGCTTCCCGTAAGCCTGTGCGTTGCGATTGGAGCCGCTGGCACTGGCCTCCTCGCGCTTTCCATAAGCCTGCGCATTGCGGTTGGAGCCGCTGGCACTGGCCTCCTCGCGCTTCCCATAAGCCTGCGCGTTGCGATTGGAGCCGCTGGCACTGGCCTCCTCGCGCTTTCCATAAGCCTGAGCATTGCGGTTGGAGCCGCTGGCACTGGCCTCCTCGCGCTTCCCATAAGCCTGCGCGTTGCGATTGGAGCCGCTGGCACTGGCCTCCTCGCGCTTTCCATAAGCCTGAGCATTGCGGTTGGAGCCGCTGGCACTGGCCTCCTCGCGCTTCCCATATGCTTGAGCATTGCGATTGGATCCACTGCCTTGGGGGCTCGCTACCTCACGGGCTTCAAAGGCGGCAGCACCATCAAGGAGAGCATCTCGTTTGCCGGCAGGGATAACTCCAGCAAGAGCCAGAGTAGCAAATGCAGCAGCGAGATAGGTAGAGGCACGCATGACGGTGTCGTTTGACTGGTAGAGGTACGTTGTTTTGGAGTGAAACTAGAGTGTGAAATTTGCGGTTAAGAAGTGAAGCAACAGATGGTCAAGGCGATACCAGAACGCGCAGAACATGGCAGAGCAGCATATCCATTTTGTACCTGATCTTTCCCTTAAGCATCTCCGGCCGCACGCCCTGCTCACATTTTGCGATGTTGTGCTGCATTGCGTAAGAAAAGACCGAGATGTCGCTAATAACTTGCCCACGTAATAAGATATGTAATGGCGGGTTTGGCCTGTCAGATTTCCACGTCATGTTGCGACTACGTGGAGTCTGCCCAGACGGAATAGCAGATACAGTCAACGCGAAACGGGGCACGTAAGCTGCAATTGTACCAATTGTGCTATTGGGCCGAGTTCAGATGCGGAGCTGAAAGTGCGAAGTAATCGCTGAACCCCTTTGGCTTCTTCTTCGAATCATTGACAGGAAGAGGGCAAAACCGGTCGTATGCAATTTTTTGTCCTTCACAATGAATAGGATATCACTGGAAAGCTCGCATCAATACACTTGCGATAAAGATTATCTTCTGTCTTCCCAGCATGGCTTGCAAAGCGACGATGCCAGGAGTAGGCAGTACGGGCCTTGTTCTCGATGCGCGTCGCGAATGCATCAAATGCTGAGAGCGCTGCCATGGATTTTGTCTGCAGCTCTTCTTGTCTGCCTTGTAGTATCAGTCAACAGGACGCCACACCAATGCGGCGAGAATATGTTCTGGAGGGAGCTGGAGTTCGGTATTTCCTTTTCCCTTGTTTCAGCCCTCCTTTGTCCCATTTTCTTATTTTCCATGTCTTCTCGTTATTGGCAGTGTCTAACATTCCACAACGCAGATACAGCCAAAAAAGACATTCCACCGGTCCTCCAAACGCACCAGTTTCAGGCCGGCCTAGCGTATAACGAAACGCACCATCTGTATATTCCAGCTACCGATCCAGCATATGTCGGGCCGCCATCGCCAAAAATGGATGAGGCTTGGGAAAACATCGTATCTCGTAAGTACAAACCGACATATATTACGTATCCTGTTGAAAGAACGGAACTAATTTCGGGCAATGAGGATGTTGCAGCTGTCAATATCTTTGTGACACCGGAAGAAAGCTCATATTTTCCCCGAGACCGTCTCCATGTTGACGTCGAGACAGGCTTATATACGGCACAGTGAGTGTTGGACGTTGGATGTGCATCAAGGCAGAGAACAAAGAGCGCATTATTGCAAAGGAAAGAAATTTTCACTGACAAGAAACGGCAGAGTTACAATGACGCATGATTTGCATTGTCTGGTAAGCTTCCGTGTAGCAGAGTCGCGTCTGGTATATGGTGTCTAATGAAGGAAAAATACAACAGAACATGCTCCGAAAATCCGGTTACCCAGAATATTATCCAGAATTGGAAAGCTCAACCCTCCGCGGCCACTTAGGTACGGCATCGCTGCTCTTGACAATGTGGGGATTTCTGACAGTTCTCCTAGATCACTGCATAGACAGCCTGCGGGAGAGCATTATGTGTACAGGGGACATGACCCTTATTCCTGTCGTATGGTCTGCAAACAGGAACTGGATAATGCCGAATTTCAAGGCTTTTCATACGTGTCGTGACTTCAACGCGCTCAGCAGGTGGGCGCAGAGTCGCAACGCAGAGGGTCCAGGAAATTTCGTCGAGACATCGGAAAGGTACAAAAAGACAGGCAGCTTTTTGGAAGGAAATTAGAGGTTGAATCTTGCGTCGTCTTGTACAATAAGAACGTTTTTGAGGGACGGGTAGAATAGGAAGTATGACTTACGTGTATTACAGAGGCATGGCACTTAATTGTGGCAAGTCAGAAATCGCTGTAGTTCCCCCTCCAGCATCATATCAGTATACTTGCTACGCTTGTCTCCCTGGTGACTCTTTTCCCCCATAAATCCTATAAACAAACCAACTGGACAAGTACTGCACTGCTATCCGGCATCACAAAGGTTGTCATCATGTTTTCTGTATGGATGCCATGTGTTGGTTTGTTACAACTGTTCCTGTCAAAGAAACGGAAACGCAAGAAATCAGGACTAAGATACAGCCATGTGTCGCTTCATGCATCCAACCACTTGACTCGCACCACCGCCCGTTCACGCCTCGTCCTTCTTTTCCTTCAAAAAATAGGTAAAGCACATGAAGCTCCACTGCCCCCACATGGCATCGGACACCTCAACGTCAGGCGCCAAGAGCGTGCCGAGCGAGAGGCTGTCGTGGACCGAGGCGAGATCGTCCAGGTCGTTGCGGCGACGGCCGCTGTAGTCGTTCAGCCGTGCCGCCGTGACCTGGTGCTGCCAGATCCACCAGATGCGGTCGAGCTGTGCCAGGTGCAGGAAGTAGAGCACGTCGTTGGGCGCCGTATGCTGGGCCATGTCGCCCTGCATCCAGTTGGGAACGGCGACGGCCGGGCCGGCGGTCTCGTTCTGCATCGCCTCGGAGAAGCTCGCATAGTCGGGCAGGGCGACAATGTCCGAGATGACGGACGGGGCGACGAGGGCACCGGCACGACGGCCCTCGCGGTCCTCGGGGTCGAAGCGACGGGAGACGCAATGCGGCGAGGGGGCGATGCCGTAGCCGCTGACGTAATCAAAGGCGGCCATGTGGTTGGCAAAGTTCCCGTCCGTCACGCAGAAGGCGCCGTGGGAGCCGTTGGCCAGCCCAGACAGCGGGTTGCCGTCGCTGCCAAAGCCGGGCAGCTCGCTCAGCAGGGGGGAGTGTGCAAGGGCGTCGCTGTGGATAGTTAGCTGTGTCTCTCGGTTTCTTTCAGTTTCTTTCAGTTTCTCTTCCCGGTCCTTGCTGTAAACTTACGAGTCCTGGGTCCAGTCCCAAAATCTGGCGACGGCGGTTAGTACGTCTTCTGAGGATGGAAGGGGGATCAAAGAAGAAGGAAAGACGGAAAACATACGGGATCCCACCCGGATAGCCGCAGGTGTTTTTGAGCTCCCTCTCAAAAGCCCAGAGGAGGTAGCGATGCCACGGAAAGAAAGAGGCCACTCCGACAGCTACAATGAGGTCAGCATTCGGTCGTCTTCCGTCTCGACCACTGTGCATCCGGTGCACTCACTGCGTCTGCCAATCTGGCCGCTCACAAAGGCAAAGTCTTCGAACAGACTGCCGGTCGGCCGCGTCTTGGACGGCTTGTGCTTCAGGCACTTGACGGCCTGGACGAACTGCCGCTTCTCTACGCGGGCCATCTTTCGCCACTCGCGGCGCAGCGTCAGGTCCTCGTCCGGGCAGTACCGCTCGCCGAACTCGTTCTCCTTGTAGATGTACTTGTCATACCCGCTGCCATAGGCGGCATCGGCAGCCGTCGCCCCAGCGGCACCGCTGTCGCCGGTGCCGCGCCACAGATGCAGGCCACCGTGGGCGACATAGCCCAACAGTGCACCGCAGGCGAAAAAGGCCAGCAAGAGGAGAGCCAGAAGCGGCCGGAGGCAGGGTTTCCTCGTCAGCGGACGCACGTTTGCCGCAGGCTCCAGGCCATCTTCCTCGCCGTCCGCGTCGGCATTCTCCTTGTCGAGAAGCCGGTTCTCCTCGCGTTCCAAGCTGCTACTGCTTCTGCTCTCCATCAAGGCAGCATACCTGAAGCCGGGCAGCCGCCAGCTGCGCCAATTCGATCCAGAAGCCATCAAGTTGATCTTCGGTGCGTTACCATTACTTGTCGATGAGGGGTGTACCATTCCGTCGCTACGCCATAGAAGTTTTGGTTGACGTATTATATCATCTATCTCTGTCTCCTCCTCTCTCTCTTACTCGTTCTCTTACTCTTTCGTTCTCTCTTACTCTCTTACCTCCTTACTACACACAATTCCGCCCCGCAATTGCGAAAATGCCGAATTCTTTCGTGGTATTTGTTCCCCCTTCTTACGTGAGATTCCAATTTTTTCAAGTCCGTGTCTCCGTCACCTATTGTAAGATACGTTTACGTATCCCGGCAAGAAGGTTCGCCTGCATGTCACACGGTTGACGCTCAAATTCCATTGACTGGTCTTACTAATCCCCCTGTCATCAATACGAACTTTAAAAAGTCGCCCCCGCCACCTTCCCTGTCGAATCCCGTCTCACCCATTTATATCCGCCCCGTTACTTAGAAGCAGCAGAACCATGGATGCCGATCCAGATGCCACGGCCAGATGCAGCGGCAGTGTGCCCTGCGCATCAGGCTCGTTGAGTGTGGCCCGGATATCCGCGTGGCCCACGTCTGATGCAACTCCTTTGGAGGCACCAGAACCGGGGTTGGGGCTGCTCGCTGCAGGGCCCTCGCTGCCCATGGCGTCCAGGACGATCTGCACGGCGGCCTCGCAGCCCGTGGCCACGGCCGCGAACAGCACCGAGCGGCCACACCTGTCGAGCGCGCGAGGATCGGCCCCGGCGGCTCGAGCTCGCAGCAGCAGTCGCAGGGTCGTTTCGGCCTCCTTGTCCTCACCGCCATGATCGCCACGATCGCCACCGCCACCGTCGCTGTTGCCGCTGCCGTCAGCACTACTGCGACCGTTGCTGCTACTGCGGCTGCTGCTGCTGCTGCTGCGTCTGGCCGCATCTGCTGCGGCGATCACTGCCAGATGCAGCGGCGTCCGGCCGTCCTCGTCCAGTGGCCCCGCATCGGCGCCACGGCCCAGCAGCAGCTTCACCATGCAGCTGTTGCTCTGGCTGGCCGCGATGTGCAGCGCTGTCCGACGGCCGTGGCGTCTCCCTGGCCCTGGCCCTGATGCGTGCTCACGCCGCGCTGTGCCGTCCGGCGGAGGCGTGACTGGCTGCTCTTGGCTGACTGCGCCCGTCGTCTGGCCGTCCACCGGATGGCTCCACGTCGATACCGTTGCTGTTGCAGCGCCATCGTACGGTGGCGAGGTGCCCAGGATGCTGATGTCGTCCGCTTGCATGGACTCATATGTCAGATCCGGTGCAGATTCGGCCCCGTACGTCTCCTGCCTGTGGCGGCCAAAGGAGAAGGAGGAGGTCGTGGCGATGTCTGTGGTGGCCGTGGTGGCCGTGGTGGACGTGGTGGCCGTCGTCGTATGGCCGTCTTGTCGCGTATATTCTCCAAAGAAGTCTCCAGGACCACCGATGTGGCCGTCGCCAAGACTCGGATTCAGGCTGTGATCCAAGCTCGGGTCCAGAGATGCCTGGAAGAGCCCGGCGGGAAAGCTTCTCGCGTCGGCGGCGGCCGATGTTGCCGAGCTCAGAGAAGGCGTCCCCGCCGGACCATCGCCAAAGAAGAGGCCGTTTCCCGGCACGTCGTCAAACTGCGTCCAGGGCCCACCGCCAGACGACAACGACTTGGCCACGGCCGCCTCCAGCGCCTGGATGCGCTCTTTCTGGGCACGGCCTGAAGAGAAGAGGGTCAGCCAGAAACAAGGAGGACGGACGAGAAGAAGCCAGACACTGATCCACGTACGGTATACCTGCTGCGCAATGCGGTTCTGCTCTCGCTTGCGCGCCAGTCTTTCCTGCTCGGAAGCAAGGCTGCTGCTGTGTCGTCTGCTGTGCCGCGGCCGCGCTGTTGCCATGAGGTCTCCCAGCTCTGCTCTGCTCTGTCTGTCTCCTCTGTCTCCTTGCCGATTTCCAAAGAGTCTTCTTTGCGTCTGTCTGGGAGTAGTCCACGGCCCACAGTTGTTCTGCTTCGTCCTGCAAACCAGAGTAACATCTATAACGGCCATATATTGTCCCGCGTGCAGGTGGAACCGATTACTGCTGCTTACATGTGTCTGCAGCGTGGAGCCCTCGGTCGCCGCGTGATACAATTCGTTCTCCGCTGCTTACAATCCTACACGAGTGTACGAGGCACAGCTTCGGCTTCTACTGGCCGGGGACTTCATTCGGTGGCTGTACGGTTCCGCGTGCCGCATTGCTACGTCCATAGGAGCCGGCATGTCGTCAGTTTCTCCCACAACCCTGTTTATTCGCAGGGGTCACCCAGATGACAAGGGCTCTAATTTTGGAGGCCACTCTTGAATTGGTCCAAGTACCCATACTACCCCATGCAACTTCTTGCTCACATCATCGATTCGTCACATCCGCCACAGCCGCATCCCTTTCCCCTCCACCCGTCCTATCCGCTGCCCTCTCGTGTGCCTGCACGGTCGTAGCAACCGGCAAAGCCAACCTCGACCGTGTTTGGCTCCTGGCGCCAGTCCCGACCGGCAATCACAGCCCAGTCGGTCATGGCCACCAGGTAGTTGGCACAGTGGAACGTGTGCTCCTCGTTGGCCGTGATGGCGTCAATGTACCGCCAGTTCTGCGTGAAGGCGCGGTACTGCCGCTTCCACATCTCGCCGCAGTGCACAATGTGGTCGCGCTGGCTGGTCCAGTACACGTCGTAGTCGCCCATCTCCTCCAGCGTCGCCAGCTGCGTCGTCCTGTTCTTCTCGAGATACCCGATCCACGACGTGCCCTCGTCCATGTAGGACTTGGTGCTGATCTCGTCGAAGCAGGACTCGTGCACGTAGTGGTTGGCCAGGATGTCGTACACGCATCCCCTGCTCCGCGCCTCCTCCGTCGACGTGCCGCAGCCGATGAAGTGCGTGTTCGAGAAGATGCTGTGCTTGTCGCCCATGTCATAGGGCTCCACCGACACCGTGAACGTGTTGAGGCCGGCGCTGCCACCGGCTCTCGTGCCGGTCAGCAGGCCAGGCTGCCAGATCACGAGCAGAGCGCCCCAGAATGCGGTCGTAAGGACCGACACCAGAGCCGAGGCCGCCCATGGGAACGGTGACCTTGTAGATCCGTGTGTCGCCTTGAGCTGACGGGCCCAGCTGGCCCGCGGTGCTTTGCCGTAGTCGAAGCTGCCGTCCGAGCGGGCACTCTCCTCGTCCAGCATCTCATGGAGCGTGCCATCCTGGTCCTCCTCAAAGGCAGCCTCAGTGTCCTTGCGCTTTTCGTTCATTTTGGGATTGGCGTTCTACTTTTTCTGAACGTGCTTCTAGACAAGGCGCATAAAGAAAATATTTCTTTCTCCCTTTTTGCTTTCACTATGTTTAGAACTATTCCAATTTCTCCTTCCTTTCTTCCACCCCGCTCTTGTCGCAAGGTACAGGATAACGTTATGATATCTTGCAAGTCATGCACTTTGATTCTGACTCCAATAGTTGCGATACAAATGCATTACTAAGCTGTATTACTGTTGTCATGCATGTTACCAGACCTCACGTAAGCTTTGTTGTATGAGGTAAGTCTTTGAGTCGGACTCTTTGACTAATCCCTTGCGTGTATACTGGCAAAGAAAGTCGATAAATCGCGAGCGAGAGAAACGGACATCCGCATATACGTACCCCACAAAGACGGGATGAGGAACGAGGGGGTGAGAAGGAAAGAGAGAAGACTGATATGCTGTAAGATTCCTTGAAAATAGAAGAAATTCACTATAGGAAATTTGCATCCAACCTCCTTTGTCAGACGTCTAAGAAACGACAATGGACTGCATCAACGACAGCAATTTGGACCATGGCCTCGGCATTGCAGAAGCAGGGCTTTGCCGTCCGATAGTAGAGCAGCCAGCTGTCCATCCAAGCAGATCACGCTTTGTCCTCGTGTCGATGGGGTTTGTTGGGTATGTAGTAGCGGACTCTACAACACGCTAGAACGCGCATAATCACTCTCTTCATTCACGTCTACTGCATCAATTGACAACAAAATGTAAACAACCCAGATTGCAAATTGTATTCTCGCTCATCTTCTCAAACGGATCTGTACGTCTCACTCGGTTCCTCGTCTCTCACTCATGACACTTCCAGGAGTACTGAACCTTGACTAATGATACACGAATAGGCTTTCCTCCGGAGTCTGGGCCTACACGACTCAGTCATCGCCCTGGTCTGGCTTGGAGGACCTGTGTGCGGCGCCGTTCTGCAGCCCTACTTTGGTCGCTGCAGCGAGCACTGCCGATCGCCATGGGGACGACGACGACCCTATATCGTCGGAGGTGCTGCTGCCGTCATCATCTCCCTGCTCGGCCTCGCATATGCGGACGCAGTCGCTGCCCTGTCATCTACACCCACCACTGGAGCTCAGGCTATGGCCATCCTCGCCACGACCCTCCTCCAGGTCGCCATCCAGCCGCTGCAGGGCGGCCTCCGTGCACTGCTGGTCGACACCTCGCCGCCGCGCCAGCTTGCCACGGCCAATGCCTGGGCCAGTCGTCTGACCAGTGCGGCCAGCGTTCTCGGCTACCTCGTCGGCTTTCTCGATCTGAGTGGCTCGTCTTCGCTGCTTGGGGGCTCGCAATTCCGCGTGCTTTGCATGTTCTCGGCCACTGTACTCGTCGGCAGCGTCACAATAACATGTGTGGCTGTGGGCGAGGACCCAAATATCGAGCCAGACACAAGGGCAGAAACCGACATAGCCATGAAAGAAGTGGTGTCGCAGCTAGGTTACCTCTGCACACGCTTCCATCGCTTGCCGAGAAAGGTGCAGCGCGTTTGCTGCATTCAGTTCTTTTCCTGGCTGGCCTGGGCCCCTTATCTATATTATATTTCGCTGTATGTTCTAGCCTTCTTTCTTTCTTTTCTTCTTTCTTGTCTTCATGTCTATTCCCATTTCTCGTCTCGTTTCAAGTCTCCACTAACATCTTACAGCTATATTGGAGATGCATGTAGGACGATGAAAGTCTCTGGTGATACAATAGAAGCTAATCTCCAGTACAGATCAGCGCCAGGTGCTGGAATTGAACATCCAAAAAGCCAACAGTAGCCACCTCACCCAAGAGGCCACACGCGTGGGCTCCCTTGGATTGCTGGTCTTTTCTGTGACGGCCTTGCTCACAGGGGTTGTCCTTCCCATGATTATCTTGCAAAGGGCTGAAGGGGATGATACGTTTAACGATGTAGAGAGGGCATTGGCACAGGAGCCAGGCGAGCGAATCCAGCGCGTCTGGATGTGGTCACATGTGCTCTACGCCACTTGCATCCTCTCGACCTCTGTTGTTACATCACTATGGGGGACCTTTGTTCTCGTCGGCCTCTGCGGCATCAGCTGGGCCATCACCATCTGGGCGCCGTTTTCCCTAATTAGTATGGCCATCCGTGGTGACGAGGACGAGGAGGAAGACGAGGCAGATAAGGAAGACGCTGCAGATTCTGGCCGCACCCGTGTCACCAACGAGCGTACCGAGCGCCGGCCTGGCATTGTCATGGCCCTGCACAACACGGCGATCTCCTCCCCGCAGATCGTGGCCGTCGTGATCAGCAGCGTCGTGTTCCGTGTGTGCAGTAGAAACAACATTGTCGGCGGAAAAGACGACGGGATTTTATGGACGCTGCGCATCACTGCACTGTCAGCCATTGTCGCGGCCGCGGTAGCAAGAAAGGGGTTCAAGTAGGAAGTGTGTACATACGCTGGCTGCACCCACCAAGAAAACGTGTGCTGTTATGGAATTTGGAAAAACATATCTCATACAGCCGTGACAAATATTGCCTCCTCCGCCACTACTGCGCCGTAATCACCACCGGCAACTGCACCACCTCCTGGCCTTCTGCGCACCTTGTAGATACCAATGATCCTGTCTACGCGTCCAGTGGTTTCTGTGCATACGCGTTGCCACCGTGATAGTACGGGTGTATCTTTAGGCCACGCAGCTCCCGGCGCAAATGGGCAGCGTAGACGGTTATCTCCTCTGGCGTCCAACCCAGCTGGGTGGCCATTAGGGCTATCATTCCATTAACGTCATTAGTCACAGCGACACGGATGTACTGGCCGATCTCGTGCATGGTCGGGTCTTCTGGCCACTCGGACATCGGGACCTAGAGTTGTGATATTAATCATTGCGAAGCTGACAGGCGGCAATCAATGCAAGAAGTGGCCTCGGCCGGCACGGGATGCTCTTTACCTTGTATCTCTTTTCCGTTATGTTAACAAAACCTGCATCTACCAGGGCCTGGTGCTGTAGACCATCCGTAATCGGATTGAAGGAAGCAAAAGCGCCAAGTTTCCGGCTGCCCTCCGTATAAAGGGGACCCCATTGGGACAAGGCCGTCTTATCCGTGACGGTGCCGTCATCCGACGTGAGGTTGGCGTCAAAATCGAGGGACTCGATGTAGCCGCCTGGCTTAAGGACCCGGTAGGCTTCTTTAAACAGCTGCGTCCAGTCCCGCACGCTTCCAGAAAGAAACCGAAAATATACAAAGTCAACCGAGTTCTCGTCAAACGTCCAAGGCTCTGAAAAGTCGTCGATTTGACTAGGGTGTGGTTAGTAGGTTTGGTTATACGGATAGAAACAAGTTGAGGGGAGTTGTCTCGCAAAGTAAAGAAAGAAAGAATATATTACAAGCGAACATTCGGCGGCACCCATGCGGGCTGGATAGGAGACAGATCAACGCCGATGACTTCTGTGTTGGGGTGCTCGTCTCCAAAATCGCTGTTTCTTCGTTTAGCAAATGCTTTACCATATTAAGAGACAAGGGTTAACGAAGGCCGGGGAGAGGTATACGAACATAGCCCAAATACCAGTTCCTGTGCCAACGTCGATTACTTTCTACATGGCGAGACGGTCCCCTAATTAGACACAAAGATTCATCGGCGCAGTCATCGTAAAGTAGGCTACCGTCTAGCTTACCTTGATATCTTCTGGCAGAGGTGCAAGATGGAGCTTGCCACCTTGCAGCAAGGTATAGGCATGGTACCTGGTTCTAAGTCAGAATACGACACGGCCTATATAAAGTTAGAAAAGCCGAGGTCATACCCGATATCGAGCGTGCTGTTTTGGAGCTCGTCATTGGCACCCCTAAGCAAGCCAATCAGTAACGAGAACGAGAGTACGATGTGCCCCATCAGACATCATTCTCCGCTGGTTAGCACACCAGTAATGGTTAATATTGCCACGATCGTGGTGGTAGGTTCGCCCGTTCAGAACGCGATACTTTAGGATGCTGGACCTAATAGAATCTGTAGAGCTGGCTGCATCTACACCAACTGCTGAGTCATCGTCGTCCTAAGGGGAGGCGTCAGTATTTCACGGCCACATTGTTGCGCCGTCCTATCACTCCTGTTCATGAGAGCAGCCAGTTACCTCTGGAACGACAAGGTTCGTCCAAACCTCTGGCGGTTGGAGCCGGCTTGGAGGGTCTGCAGCAGGAGAAGAAGGAGAAGCAGTGGAAGGACCGGCCGGAGGCAAAGTTGCCGTTGCTTCGACTGCCGCAGAGGTTTCTATGGTCGTCGCGGCCTCCTCTGACGTCACATTGGGTTCGGTCATGTCGACGACGCTAGACAGGTGGTAGAAAGAATCATGTGGTAAGAACAAGAGCAGACGGCACAGATAAAGACTTGAAAAGGATGAGACGGAAGGGAACAGCAAAAGAAGCGGGCTAGGAGGGCTTCTGTGCACCTTATTTATCAGACAGTTAGGATAAATGCAAAGACTGCAGACCCTGTCGCAACGCATGCGAGTCGATTAAATCAGATAATCAAGATATGTATCTGGTTAGTTTATAATCCCATTGGTCCACGATTCGCTTTCTATACGGGCGGGACGTTTCCCATTGGCAGATGCCGATTTATTTTCAGAAGTCACCCCTAATGCATGCCAGGCCGCTGCTCTGGTTACAGTCTAGCGGGAGTGGATTTCTGCGTGCCGTCAACGGAAGGTGGTATCCATCAACCTAGGCTTTACTCCGTACGTGCTCGTGCTCCGTATTCGTACGATAGGAACGTTAGAACGTAATCAAATGCATACGAGTATGTGGAGAGCGGACACAATACGGAGAACGACGGCATGTTTCTACTTTCGTAAAGTGCCTCCAAACTAGCCCAAAGTGGTTACTTCCTTTGTCTTTGGATCTTTACGGTTACGGAGTAGACGCGGCGTCAGAACTGCAGATTTATCAAGCAGACGCACCAGCGCCCCCAAAATGTAGCCTGATCGTGTTTGCGCGGCAGATCCCTGTGTTTCCCGTACAACGTCTAACGCACCCACAAATAATCTAAAGACGAGTAGTCGCCTAAAGCAACTGTACAGCCTGAAAGCTACCTTGCTTCCGAAAGACTGGATCAGAGAGGGCGTCTTTCGTATTGGGCCATTATAAAGACAAGTCCTGTCACTCTTCCCAAGCATCAGACATTAAAGTAAACATCTCCATTATTTCAGATAGCTCTCAAACACCAACGGGCAATGGTGGTGGCATCCAGGACGGCCATGGCCGAGCACTAGTCCTTGCAGACCGGCTCTAGGTAGACGCTGAGTTCTGGCTTGTCCCAGAGAATGTAATTCTTTTGCGTGTCTATCCAGTTGACGTTGGGATTGGCCAGTCGCATGTCAAAGCCGTATATGAGGCGAGCAAGGATCAGGCGCATCTCCGCATAGGCAAGGCTGTCTCAGGTCAGCGGCTGTCTAAAACGAGGGAGGAGCGTCGCGGGAACGGAAACATACGTGCGGCCGATGCAGTTCCTCGGGCCGGTGGAAAACGGCTGCAGGGCCTCCATGCGGTCGCCGGCATCCTTGCTCCCGTCGAGGAAGCGCTCCGGTCTAAAGTCGTTCGGGCCAACCCAGTTCTCGCGGTAGTGGTTCATGGCCCACTGGCTGCAGCTGACGACGGCCTGGCCGGGTTAGCATGGGCAGACGTTCACGCATACATGTTTGGCATACGTACGCCTCCGGGGACAAAGTGGCCGGCAATGGCGGCGCCGGCCGCGGGCACGACGCGCGGCAGGCCGAGGGGCACGGGCGGGTACAGGCGGAGACCCTCGTCGAGGCAGGCCAGCATGTATGGCAGCTGGCTGACGGAGAAGAGCGTGATGTCGCTTTCGGAGGCAAAGCTGGAGCGCACCTCGGCCGTCAGCCGGTCCAGGACGGCGGGGTGCTGAAGCAGCAGAAAGGTGAGGCCCGAGAGGAGGGTGGCGGTGGTCTCGGAACCGGCCAGCACGAGAACCTCGGCGTTGCCCGCGATGTCGTCGATGCTGAGAGCCTTGTCTGCGGGTCAGCGGCCGGCAGTTGTCGTCCGTTGTTGCCGGACAGAGCCATCGGGATACGCACCAGGTTGCCCTCCTTCCTCTGGCGCAGCAGCCCCTCGAGAAGGTCGGCGCGCTCTTCCCCCAGAGCCATTCGCTTCTTCACCCGCTGCGTGGCCAGGTTCTCGGCCTCGGTGCGGCCCGGCAAGACCAGGCCGGCAGCCAGCATCAGGGGCCGGCGAAGATGGAGCAGGGTGGCCGTGACAAAGATGCCCAGGGTCGCCACCTTGTTGGCAATGGCATCCACCCACGGGTGGTAGCGCGCGTCCTTCAGACAGCCAAAGGCCTCGCCAAAGGCCAGGTCGCCGATAATGTCAAACGTCGTCCAGTTGTACCAGGCCCGCATGTCGACGGCCCCGGCAGCGCTGTATTGGCGCAGGCGTCGCATGAGTAGGTCGACGTGGCCCGCGATAAGGGATTCCTGCTCGCGCATGGCCCGGTCGCTGAAGCCGAGCGAGAGCCACTTGCGCAGGCGGCTGTGCCGCTCCCAGTCCGGCTCGCTGACGATTGACGCACCGGACGTCTTGTAGAAGCTCGGCAGCTTGGACATCTCTTCAGTGCCCGCCCGGTGGCCGTAGATGTCCTTCCAGGCCGCGGGGTCGACAAAGGACAGCTCGCCCGGCATGATGCGTATCACGGGGCCATAGCGTTCGTGCCATTCGAGCACCGTTTGTGGCAGCTTGCCGCACAGCAGGGCGTAGACATAGCCCAGGTAGCTGGCCCGGTTCACCAGGGGGCCGGGATACCTATGCAAGGGATGGAAAAAGAGGTTGTAGAGGATCTTGGCGAGGGAGAGAAGAAGCGTCTGGTTATTAGAGGATGGGAGAGAAGAAGGAAGAGCGAGGAGGGGGGCAGAAGGAAAGACTTACTGCTCCCACGGCCGTAACGGCAAAAGCAGAAGTACTGTAGCCTAGCGACATTTTGGATGGTGAATGCCCTCCTTGCAACGTCGGGCGGTATCCTTCTCCTTATATCCCGGCCGGCCCGCTATCTGAGGCTATGCTGAAGAGGGAAAGCTTCCGTTTGCGGCTAGCAATGCGCGGTAATAGCCAATGAAAGGTGGACGGCACGGCGCCGGTCAAGACAGACGAATCAAAGACCAGATATATTTGGTGATGGGACACGGGAATGGGCGCAGTATTGGCTAATACGGGCAGAGTAGCATCAAAGGTCCGCTCGGAGATATCTAGCCGCCCTGCGTGGCTTTGCTGTGTGAGTGTGTGGAGTGGCGATCACCCAGTCACGTCGCCCTTTGTGGTTGTTGGCTTGTGATCATAGGCCGTTTGACGAGGTTGACAATCCTGTCTACTGGAAGATATCTTACCCTAGCTTAGCGTAAAGTAACGGGAATTAACTGCTAGGGCTTTAGTCTAGAGGCTAGGTAAGGCTTAGTCGTGGAAGGAGGACTTCGGGGCTTTAGCTGTCAGATTAGGCCTAGAGAGATGTGTATTGTTGTGTCTGAGTACTTGTGAGGAATGCCGGACCTCCCTGAATCCCCTATTTAATGGGTGGGGCCAAAGGGCCTGCGCCACACAGTACAAGTAGGCTACTTTTCCATATATCTACAGGTCTCCACAAGTAGCCATTCGACATCAGCTTTTAAATGCTCGACTTCGATGGAAAAAAACCAACCAACACACTATATATATCATACCATACATTTTATACGGCGCAGCTGAAGATGCACTGTATAACTATGACCCTCTAGTTCTACAACCTTGCAGCAGAGACGAACATCCTCCTAATACGTCAACTCCTCGTTTGCAGCGGCCTACACAGAACGCCACATAACAATTTCCATTATTTTTCCTTCCTCCAAAGAATCGAACCTCGAATGTCAAGCGAGACGTTACGTCCTACAAGCAGGGCCGGCCGGTGGATCTCAGCATCACCCAGGCATTCAACAGTGATATCAGTGTTGGCCAGCTGCAGGTCACCATTGCAGAAGCGTTCCGAGTGACACAGTCACCCGTTATGGCCGTTACGTTAGAAACTACAGCCGGGCTGATAGAAGCTGTTCTTAAGCTTTACGACAGTCGGTTTGGCAGAGGATTCCGCACCGTGTCAGGAAAGTATTTACCACACAGAGCACAGAACGAAGACGCCTGGCAGAAATTTGTGCAACAGGGCAAGGCGCCGCAGTTTTTCCAAAAACTACAAGATGACGAAGCGGCCGAGGACTTGTTTGTCCTTCCCGACCAGTACTATTCAGAGATGTGGGAAGGGCTAGCACACTACCAAGGGGCCTTGCAGCGCCAAGCTCTACAGTATTTTCAGCAAGAGACGAGGACGTACGATCGGCTGCTCGACCTGCAGGGCACATGTATCCCGCAAATGCTAGCACATGCAAGCGTTGTTCTGTCGCAGCACGACGGTGAATCCGAAAATAGCCAGTATCTGCGCATCCCGGGCATCTTGCTGCAACGCGTCCACGGGCTCAGCCTGTGGCGCCTGACGGACCGCATAGGTACGCTCCCCCCACGGGTCTTGGAGGGCGTGGTGCAGCGAGCGTCGGATATTGCGCACGCCATCAACAAGCGTGGCGAGGACTGCCGGCCGGAGAACGTGTTGGTCGAAGACACGACGGACTGTCCATTTCTTCACGACTTTGCGAAGACCTTTTTTCGCGAGGAGTGTGTGGACGATTATGCACGTATTGTGGCCGAGCACGACAATCCAGGGGCGATTGGCATGGTGATGACGACGCGAATCCGACGAGTGGCACTTCGAAATGCAAATTCAATATTTGCCTCCGATCGAGGGGGATGCGTTGAAAACAAATATCATGGAAGGGCTACATGAGCGGTGGAAACCCAGGGAGAAACGTACACAAGACATGTATAAGAAGAACAGACGTGAGCTAACGATGAATTAGTGAATTGTCGTTAAAAAGGCGTCTTGCCACAGGTAAATGGGTGGTTTTTGATAAATGCCCTCTCCTATCCACGGCCCTACAACCCATCGCTTAACTTCACTTCTCGCTTCTTATCTAAGAAGGTACAGCGAAAAAAGAGCGCATTCTAGGATGCCTGTTGGCTGGCGAAAACGTACCAAGCCTATATAGTAGAGTAGCGAGGTGTTTCATTACGCTAAGATTGCCGACATACCACTTTTAAGCACGATGTTTGGTAGAACCGATAATGTCAAGTTTCAACTAAAAGGAAGAGTCTTCAGCAGGATAACAAAATTGACTCCTCAAAGGAAACTGGCCCAGTCCTAGGTCCAGGTGCCTCCAAACTGTCCCTTTGTGGGTTTTTTGCGTCGAGCAATTCGCAAAACACTGCCTGCTTCACTAACCAATTTTGGTGATTTTCCTAATCAAGAACCTGAGCAAAGTGACGGGCGGAATAGTTGACTAAGGTGGGCAATCGATGCGTAATACGACGGCACATCTCGCTTTTCTGATTCTTTTTCAGTTTCAAACCCGGCCTTTTCTGTATCGGCAGCAGCGTCCTATTCAAGTCGGTGCTTGAGATCGCCTTCTGCTTCGCCGAGTCAGGTAGCCACTAGAAGAAACATGTCACGCTGCAGCTGCGAAGATGGAAGGAGCGACTGGTCAAGCCGTCCACAAGTTTGCTGCAGTGTTGGCTCGCTACTTCCTGTTCAAGTAGGGCTAGTACGCAGTGCTATTAGGGCTACGTAAAGTACATGTGATCGACATACAGTCCGAAATGTTAAGAAGCCTCTAGGGCTTTCAGAAAGCCAGATCTGAGAGAAATATAAGACTGTATTACGCGAAATAACCGTGGTCTCCTAGGAGAAAATATTGCTTGGGCGTAGTAATTTCTTCACGTTTAAGCAGGTAAATAGATCAGGATTTCGTCAGTCAACTCCTCTTCCTGCGGCACCTTTTAGTAGGGAGCGAACCAATGTGTTTCATGTTCGCATAGCGTGACGACTGTACTCAACCCATCACCTTCTCTCACTGTCATTGAAGCTAAGAGTTGGAAGTGAGTAGATGATGTCCTCATTCAAGCAGGTAGTTAGCTCGGTAGTCCATGCCAGAGCTATCCGTAAATAAGTCACGGGCGACTATAAAATCCTCACTACATCTTCTGGACCTAGTATACATCTTGGAAGTGTCTTGTTTAGAACTGTGTGTTGATGTTGCACAAAGCCCCTATCGTCCTATGCCACTAGAAAGTGACCTTTGTTTTGGTCTCTAGTCTGCTATTTCCTGTTTTTTTTTTTGCCCTGGTGACAACCCTATCAAGGTCTCGGTGTATTTTCGCTTCTATTCCAGGGTTTTTAATAAATTTTTCTGAGGGTTTAAAGCACAAAAGCAGAGGCAAGGTTTTTTTCACCTCCGCTTTGAATCTCTCCCCCCCAACCTCCATACTCATCCACTCCCCCGATCGTTCCTGTAAGTATCGCCACGTATCAGTCCTATATTTGTATCCAAGTTAATATTTCTTTCTGTCTGACACTGTTGCTGTGTAGTCTTTCTCGACCAAGACACGCCCCCCATGGAGATCGCAGTGCGCGGAGAGACTCCGGCCTACGTGCCTGGCAAATTTTACCTGGAATTCGATCTTGCCGTCAAGGTAAGCATCGCAGGGTATGCCTGGTCCTCACACGCGACACTGGCTAACATGCTTTGAATCAACAGATCCAGCCTGCTTCTCCCAGCTGCCGACTGGGCTCCGAGGTGTTGGGCCCCGAGAGCAACAGCGGCAACATCCCACAGTCCCTCCGGCCGAAGATGGACGCCAACTTCGTCCAGGCCAAGGACGCTCTGCTTGCGCTCTTGGACGCGAGGGGTGTTGCCGTGCTCGATGGCGAGCGGTCCTGCGGCTCGGGCTGCCATGACTACCTCGTCCAGAAGAGACACCAGCACCAGGAGGCTGCTGCCGGTCTCTCGACCGGCGAGCCGGTCCACGACCGCTTCTGGCAGATCCACCGTGGAGCAACGACGCAGATCTGTCCGCCGCCAGAGCCCGCGAGCTCCCCCAACGGCCAGGATCCCCCGGCGTACAGCCTCGACTATGAGTATGCCGGCCTCGTGATCAAGTCACCTGCCATGGACTGCCATGGCCTCGATCGGGGCAGTGACGTGTCGTTCCTGCAACAGGCAAGCAACAGTCTAGACAGCTGGACGGGCCGGGTTGCCGGCGAGGGATGCACGTGGAAGGAGGTGAAGCATGTGTTGCGAATTCTGAACTTGTGTTGCTTTGACGACAAGGACCGCAGCTTCACCATTGTCGCGCCCAAGAGCGGCGTGCGCGACAATGGCACCAACACGAGCCTGCGGATCCTGATGGGGTGCGGCCACCTCTCCGCCTTGGACTTGAACTATAGCCACGTGCTGTCGATGCGCCACGGCGGCATGAGCTTCCACCAGATGAAGAAGATGGCCCTGTTCATGTGGTTCTTTGAAGAGCATCTGCACACTCTGTGCCACCCGCACCAGGCTGTCATCCGCGGACATTCTAATGTGTTCCCTCACTGGGCACGCTACGGCCCGCTGAGCCGCTCGATGTCGTACCTGTCGGTCGCGGCCTTGAAGGGCTGCAGCATGGAGCCTGCGATCCCCGGCTCCACCCTGAACGCAATGTTGCAGCACGTACCTCGCACGATGTTCAACACGATGATCGAGTACAAGAAGCTGTCCAAGATCTGGGAGACTTCCCGGCCGAAGGATCTGGTCGAGCGGCTGCGCATCAACGGCACCTTGTCCCTGGACGAAGAGCCCGCCGTCAACAGCATCAACTGGCCGGTTCTCCGGTTCGGCAGCAGCACTGGCCGGGACATCTACCACAGAGAATTGCACTCGCCGTTTGTCTCCATCGGCGGCTTCCAGTGCGCGCCGTTCGACGTGTTCCTCTTCCGAGCCTCTGCCCAGCTGGTGCAGTGCTGTGTGAGGGCAACTCGGCTGCCGCGGCGAGACTTTCAGGAGCTTCTGGGCGGGATCTATTCCACGGCGCCTGAAAACTCGCTGCAGCTGGTTGACATTCTGGGCGTGGATATGAACGTGTGGAAGCACTACATGGAGGAGTATCCGCGGTACTGGGCCAGTTCCTAGGAGAAGGGGGCGGAAGAGCTGCTAGAGTTAGCATGAGGGACTATGTCGTTTGGAACCCGCGCAAAGCCGGATGTGCCTTTGTACTCGTTTGAGTTGTTGATAGTACTTCTAGGCTGGTTGGATGACAGACAGAAAGCTGCAAACAGTCCACGGGAGCAGAATAGCAGCCACAATGCGATATTTCGTCTGCATGCGCATTTCGATATTTTATGACTATTGCACACGAGACATGTTGAACATAAACCAGTGCTCGTCTCTTCGAGCCGACACGATAGTCGCGCGACTCTATCGCTCATACCAGAAGAAATGGTCAACAACCTCCCCTGTCTGCCTCTCCGGCAACGGTACCGTAACTTAAAAAAAGGCTGGTGGGAAAAGAAGGCCGGAAATAGAAACAGGTTTTCGTTCGGCAAGCGGAGAAAGCTGATTGAAGGTGCGTTATTTTGCCATTTGATTCTGGACGTCCCGGCGTCTCCTTATGTGCAACTGAGAAGCAGATCTCCGGGATGTACCTCAGACCTTACTCTATTTCTCTCACATTTCTGCCCACTTTCAGCATTTAATTTGTTCTTTTCTTTTCCCCTCCATCTCTCCCTATCATCTCACGTCGAGACGAATTGCTGCATTGCGCATACAAGGGCCATGAACTGTCAGTCCTTTATGCTTGTCAAGAGCTAACAACTATACAGTTGTACAACATTTCACACGTCGACAAACCCTTTCCAACAGCAATCCTGCATGTGCACTGCAACCCAGAAGTCTCCGTGGTCTTGGGTCCTTACGGTGTATGACTAAGCAAGAAGATAAGACAGCGACGGCATTGCCTGTATCAACTGTTGGTCAGGCAGGCCGCTCACGGACGTCCCTCACTGCGTCGACGAGGGGGACCATTACTGAAGCCATGCCTGTCTGGGCCTAGCTGCTGGCGCGATGAAGCGGTGGAGTCGGATGTCCGCAGCAGCGAACGGCAAAGCTTTGGCCGCGATGTTCCCGTGCGGTCGACCAAGGCACCCGAAACGGTGCCGACAAGACGATAAAAAACAGGAAACATGAGCAGGCAGAGGAGGGGGGAACAGAGAAAAAACAAAGAGAAGCGAAGACGAGACTCGACGACCATGCGGTCTATTCTGCGCTCTTAAATCCCAGCGGCAATCTCGCCTTTCTTTGTTCTTTTGTTTCTCCCGCAGACGTCTACGAGACAAGAGTCGTTGTGCTGCGACTTCGCTTGCGGCCAAGCACAGAGTCTGGACATCCTGCCGGAGGGCTTCCACCGCCACGCTGTTGCCACGAACATGGAAACGTCAGCCATGGGTTCTCGACAGGAGGAGGCCGGCAGACTGGCCACGGTTAGGGACAAGGCGCAGCGACCCATCACGGACGATCTGGAGCGACAGCAGCAGCAGCAGAGTCCGGCCGACACCGAGCGGTCGCTGACACGTCGCTTCCTGGCAAGCATAGGCTGCGTGCTTCTCTGGATGCCAAAGTCGTGTCGATATGATCCAGAGAAGCCGCCCGAGTTCACACTGGGGCTGAACATGCTCTTTTCGTTTGTGCGCTTCTGCACCACTCTTGGCTGCTCCGGCAAGGCCCGCTGACCTCTTGACCTTTTCGCAGGCCACGACAGCGACAGTCGGCAACCTCTATTGTGCGTTCTGCTGTACCTCGTTGCTTGGACCCCCCCCCCCGCTGACGGCCCAGACAACCAGCCGATCCTGTACCAGATCGCCGACACGTTTGGCGTCTCGTACGAGCGCTCGTCAGTCATTGCGACGCTCATGCAGGCGGGCTACGCGACGGGCATCGTGCTGCTGTGCCCGGTGGGCGACGTGCTCCCGCGGCGGCCGATGATCCTGGCGCTGGTGGCGGTCACGGCGCTGCTCTGGCTGGGGCTCTGCCTGACGGACTCGTTCGCGGCCTTTGCCGGGCTCTCGTACGTCTGCGGCTTCACCACGGTGACGCCGCAGCTGATGCTGCCGCTGGTCGGCGACCTGGCGCCGCCGCACCGCCGCGCGGCCGCGCTGGCCATTGTGGTTTCGGGCCTGTCGCTGGGCATGCTGGTGGCGCGCGTCGTCGCCGGCCTCGTGGCCAACTACACGTCCTGGCGCGACGTCTACTGGTTCAGCCTCGGCGCCCAGGCCGTCGTCTTCCTCTCGCTCTTCTTCTTCATGCCCGACTACCCGACCAAGAACAGCGGCCTCGGGGGGAGGGGGGAGGAGGAGGCAGCCACAGAGGGGGGTCGACGACGGCAGGGCGGCGGCCTCGAGTACGCGGCCCACAATGTCCTCCGCTTCTGCCGCGTCCTCTACGGCGGCATCGTCCTGCTGCTCGTCCGCCAGCCGACCCTCGTGCAGGCCTGCCTCGTGGTCTACTGCCTCAGCGCCATCTTCACCAGCTACTGGACCACCCTGTCGTTCCTGCTGGCCTCGCCGCCCTACAGCTATCCGTCCTTTGCCATTGGCCTCTTTGGCCTCATCGGCATCGTCGTCATCTGCTTCGGCCCCCTTTACGGCCGCTTCGTCATCGACCGCATCGTGCCCATCGTCGCCGTCCTCATGGGCAACGCCTTCGAGATCGCCGGCGTCGCCGTCGGCGTCGGCATCGGCACCTTTTCCGTCGCCGGCCCCGTCGTCCAGGCCGTCTGCATCGACTTTGGCAACCAGTGCTCCAACATCGCCCTCCGCACCTCCATCTACGGGCTGGCCCCCAAGGCCCAGAATCGCGTCAACGCCGCCTACATGATTGCCTCCTTCACCGGCCAGCTGAGCGGCTCTGCTGCCGGAAACCGCCTGTATGCCCAGGGAGGATGGCGGTACAGCGGTGCCCTGAGTCGTACGTTGCCCCCCCCCCCAGGATCATATCCTTTGTTTGTGCTACAAGATACTGACAGCCAGCGCAGTCGGCTTTCTGGGCTTTGCCACGCTCGTCTGTCTGGCCAGGGGCCCCCGCGAGACTGGCTGGGTCGGCTGGCATGGCGGCTGGTCTGTCCGCAAAGCTCCCAGGCTGGCAAATGCCGTCTCTTCAGAGTCCTCGGGCGAAGAAGGAGTGCTTGCTACTCGTGCAGAAGGTACAGAAGAAAAGGCGTCATAGCTGGAGGTCTACAGTACATTAATAGAGTTGCTTACGTAACGTTCTTCACACGTTGTGCCTAGTTGCACCACTGCGATTTAGAGACGGTATGTCACCTATATGGGATGAACCATGTCTGCTGCAGCACGGCTGCCTGTCTGCCCAGACGTACTATTGGTGGAATCTGGCGCACAGCATCAGGCTTGTCATCCTCATCCTCTGCATCAGGGTGTGCAGCATCTATTTCCGGCGCTTCTGGACAGCACTCGACAGTGGCGCTTGGAAAAGGCAAAGAACGCGGGCCAAACAAAGAACAAGGAACGTGATCCAAGAGCCCTGTCATGTGGGGATCGCCCAGAAAGCCGTCTGGACAGAGACTGCAATTGGTGGAATTTGTGCTCAGGCCCTGAACTAACCCCCAGATCAAGACTGCGGACAGGGAGGAAATCCGGGGATGAGACCCTGGCGAGTAATTCCGCCAGTAGTCTGGGCCAAGTGGAGTTCCGTTTTCAGAGGGGAAATCTGGGGTGGCAGATGAAATGGGGCATTCGGACCGGCCTGGTCTTGGCCGTTGTCTTTTGTAGGTGGTAGCAGCAGCTCCAGATTCACGGCTTCGCAGCCATGGGCAGCCATCCAGAACGAGATACACTGAAATAAGCACAGCACAAGGCGCCAAGACCTCGCCAAGCCTACTTTTGAAAATGTCGTCCTCCTTCCAGCCTAGCTACTTTTCCCAACCTCGCGACCCCCTGCTGTTCGAATGCTTACCCACCTGTCCGCAGACCTGCTCGCATGCCCCTCATCCTCGATAGCTCAACAGCTCATCAGCCAATAGAGTGGGCGCGTATGATCCTGCCGTGAAGATATCTGCCTGCAGTGGGGTAAGAATGGCACCACCGCAGCCATGACTGCGATGTTGGGATCGCGCTGCTGCGCTATAAAACGGCCGCTTCTCTCTCTACCTGGTCGGGCAGCTGTTTCGTCTCGCAATAACGCTTTTTCGGCCTTGCATTCTCACCGTCGGGCAAAATGGCGATTTCCAAGCGGGCGTACAACTGGTATGGCCGTGCTTCCACAGCTCTGCTTCAAAAGACCGAACCTGGCCCCTCTGACAGTCTCAGGTACATCTCCATGGTGGCGGCAGGCTGCATGGTGCTCTACGGCTACGATGCCTCCGTATTCAACTCGGTGCAGGGCTCCAAGAACTGGCTGAACTGGTTCGACCTCGACACGGTATGTTTGCGCCCTGGCGCGTGAAAACACGCCCGGTTTCTCTGACTGTCGGCGCAGAAAAAAGACTCGTACCTGATCGGTCTCATCAACACGGCCTACACGATCGGTGCCATCGTGGCCGGCTTCTTCTTTGGCGGGCCTACGGCCGATTATCTCGGCCGCCGTTGGGGCATGGGCATCGGCTGCTTCCTGACCATCATCGCCACCTTTATGCAGACATTTGCGCCGCGCCACAATCTCGGATGCTTCATTGGCGGACGTGTCATTATCGGCATTGGCCAGGGCATGGCTTTGAGTGCGTTTTGCCTCTCTCCCCCCTCTCTCTCTCTCTGTCTCTCTCTCTCTGTCTCTCTCTCTCCTCCCCCCACTGACTGTTCCAGCTGCCGGCCCCGTCTACATTGGCGAGATGGCGCCGCCCGAGATCCGCGGCCTGATCATGACCTTTTGGCAGCTGTTTTACTCGGTCGGCTCCTTTATCGCCTACTGGATCAACTACGCCTGCTCGCTGCACCGCGCCAAGCTGGGCGAGTGGGACTGGAAGATGGTGGTCATCTTCCAGATGCTCGTGCCGACCGTCATCATCTGCCTGCTGCCCTGGCAGCCCGAGTCGCCGCGCTGGCACATCCAGAAGAACAACAACGTCGAGGCCGCGCGGGCGGCGCTGCGCCGCATCCGCGCGTCCGAGGCCATGGTCGAGGACGAGATCCTCGTCATCCGCGAGGCCATCGAGTACGAGCGCGAGGCCATCTCGCACAGCTACGCGGCCCTGTTCCGGGATCCGTCCGTCCGGCGCCGGCTCTACCTCGCCTTCATGCTCAACGTCGGCCAGCAGCTCACGGGCCAGGGCACGCTCAACAGCTACAGCACGGCCATTTACAAAAAGGTCTGGACGTCGACCACGACCATCAACCTGATCAACGCCCTCAACGCCACCTTTGGCATCCTCTTCACCCTCAACGCCACCTGGACCGCCGACCGCTTCGGCCGCCGCTGGCTCTTCATCGTCGGCGCCGTCGGCATGGGCCTCTGCATGCTCTGCGTCCCCGTCGTCAGCATGACCACCCCCACCACCGACGGCACCAAGTCCCAGCCCGTCGGCATCGCCATCGTCTTCCTCCTCTTCCTCTTCATCTTCTTCTACAAGCCCTCCTGGGGCGCCACCACCTGGATCTGGACCTCCGAGGTCTTCTCCATGAACGTCCGCGCCCAGGCCGTCGGCATGTGCTCCCAGATGCAAAACGTCGCCAACACCATCTTCCAGCAGTTCTTCCCTACCTTCCTCAACCGTGAGCCCCCCCCTTTCCACCCTACCTAGTGCTCAGAGTCTAACATGCCACAGATTCGGGCCTCAAATGTCTCTTCTTCTTCATGTCTGTCAACTTTTGTCTCGCTCTTCTCGTGTATTTCCTTATCCCAGAGACCAAGAAGGTGCCTCTGGAAGAGATCGACGTTCTCTTTGGCGGTGCCAACCACGTCGACAAAGGTGCCGATATGCTCGGCGTCTCTGAATCCAAGAGCGGCGCCAAGCACATTGTTAGTGCAGGTGACAGAGTCATTGCGGGGGATGAGAAGCATAGTGTGGAATAGCTACTACGCGATCCCAAAACCAACATAAAGAAGTTTCCCCTTTCATCCTTCTACTTTGCAATTTTTGCCTTGGCCTACGGAGCAAGGGAGCTCCATTTCGACTTAAGGGTCTTGCCTTTGACAAACTTTATAACGATAAAGTTTACCCGCTCGTCTCTAGGTTGGTCGGCATGGAATAGAGCGTAGACTTTAGGAACGGGCACCCTCAACGCCACGGCGACGAAGAGCATGCTCTCGCCCTCGTTTAGGCTGACTAGTATGAAGCTTAGTGATCTATTTACCGGTGAGCGGGGTCTGATGAATAGTGGTTATGTAACAGACACAGTGTGGCTTCTTTGTAGAGATCGTTGTAGGACCGATTACACTGCTGTAGAAGGCGAAAGGCCTTGCAAAGATCTGGTAATTAAGGAGTTAGGTCTCGCCCTCTGCAAGCGGCGTTGTGTTATATAAGCAAGTGGGCCTTATAGTGCCCAGATTCGGGTCATGATACAGGCAGTTCAAGAGCCAGAACGAGGACCTGATCAGACGCGCCAATGGAGGACAGCCAATAGCTCCCCTCTTCATTTTAGCATTCGAGCAAGGGGATTGCTGACTCCCCTCCGACATGTGCTCATCCAGTCAAGTCCCCAAGTCTCACAAACTAAACAACCTTACAAAGGCATGATTCTGGATTAAGTTTTTGACTCATTCGCGGGATGGATAGGATGGCGAAGATCCGCCGGGGTTGACGGACGGAAGATGGACAGAAGAGAATCTGGCCAACCTATGCGAGGAGGGCTACTCTGGCCATCTGTCTGGCCATCTGTCTAGCCAACCGTTCCGCGTGGAGTATCCTCCTTTTCATCATCCTTATCGAAGTATTGGTACGTGGGTGTATCCACGTCTACAGAGGGAAAAAGGGGGAGATTCTGTCGCGCTGGACAGATCCAGTAGATGCGCTCGAGGCCTTCCGGGTCGGCCGCAGCCCGGGTCTGGAGATCCGGCAACGGCGGCTCAGGGCCGGGCAGCAACCACTCGTATATTTCGTTATAGCGATAATATTGAATCGGCTTGACTGTTGCCGGCAGGGCACTCTTAGGAAAGTCTCGTCCTCGCCCAGACCGACGTCGCGAAGAGCGTTGTAGCAAGCATGTTCGGGATTGGGCCCATGACAGTCCGGCTGAATAAAGGGGAGATAACCGACAGGTGTTACGATTGGATCAACCATATCATAACTCAGGAAGTGGTGTTTCGAATACATCTGGATGGCCACATCTTCGCTGTCTGAGAGGAGCGTGATGCAGATGTCGCGATCCTCGACGGCTCCGTAGTCGTAGTTTTTGGGATTGGATTCAGCCATTGGATAGGTGAGGTCGATCGGGCCGCGTTGCTCTGTGCCAACCTGACAGATCACACCTTGAGTCTCCTGCTGGAGCCTAATTCAGCCCGCAGCACTGCCTCGTAGAACTCGATAGGATTGATGCCTGGCTGTACGAGCATCACGCGGGGCCCGGGGAGTCTCCCGGGCACAGGATAGTCGCGGGGCCCGGGATGACCAGCGACCATAAGGGGTCTGAAGTAGAGTTCATATCGGCCACAATGAAAAAAGCGCAAATCTTGGTTTCGAGGCTCGTAGGGACTCCGGTAATACGCGCTGTGCTGCCATACACCGGGCCTTACGCCGGGCTGCCAATTCCTGGATTGAAAAAGTCGCGGTTGACATTATGTCTGGTTTGTTGCGTGACAGAGCGGAAGAATAACGAAATTTTGTTGTTTGTGTAGAAAATGGGAGGGATAACGGCAAGATATTGAAACTATGACACAACCTGCTATAGGTAAAGAGTGCATCATATTTTAACAGATAGTTGTATTAAGGGAGATCTGTCATCATACAATGAGTTCCAGGTGTATCACCTACTCACCAGGCTACGGTAGAGCAGGGTGTGCGGGCGCCATTCCGGCTTTCCAATGCAGTGGAAAGCGCTGTTACTGTTTGTCTTGTTCGAGCACTTCGGCGGTATTACTGTGCCCCACATTTTGACATGCGTCATAGTTTGCATTAGCACGCATCATGCCAATCAATTCAAATCTCTTGTAGTATAGTGGTCAGTATACGGGCTTGTCACGCCCGGGACCCGGGTTCAATTCCCGGCGAGAGAGCTCATCTTACATTATACGAAAGTATATAATTTTTTGGTGTCCTGAGCCTTTTTTTTATTCTTTTCTTTCCCTAAAACCTTTTCCCATGGAGACGTCACTCCATATTCGCCATTCAACCAAAAACATATTCTACAGTCTCGTCCATCACTGTCCTGCAGCATCGATTTTTGCTATTGGAAATTTGCATGCCTACATGACCCGGCTTCGCCGTCTTAAAGCTCGTCAATGGGGTTCCGCGGCGCTTCACTCTCCATGCTCTTCCAGAAGGCGTCAATGGCAGATAGGGCCTTGTCGCTGAGGCCGCCCTTGGCGATGCAGGTCAGGGTCTCCTCCAGCTGGGCATGGGAGCTGGCACCGATGAGGATGGCGTCGCCGTGCTCGCGGCTGAGGATGGAGTTGGAGGCCACCCAGCGGTAGGCCAGCTCGGCCGGCGAGACGCCTTCGTCGTCGGCGGCCTGTTGCCACGCGGCCAGGCCGGCCAGGATGGCCGGCTTGGCGTAGAGCTTTGTGTACAGGTGGCCGGGCGCGAAGCGGCCCTTGCCGGCGCGGATGTCGTCGGCGGTCTTTGTCAGCAGGCCGCCAGCCAGCGGGCTGTATGCGTAAAAGGCGATGCCGAGGCGGCGCAGCGTCGGGAACAGCTCAATTTCGGCGTGGCGGGCGGCGGGGTTGTAGTTGCCCTGGAAGACGGTGGGCAGCACGAAGCCGTGGGCCTGGGCGGTATCGTGGACGGCCTGCACGGCGGCGGCGTCAAAGTTGGACAGGCCGAAGCGGCGGAAGAGGCCGAGACGGTAGACGGCGTCGACGCCGGCGAGCGTCTCGGCGAGCGGCGTGTTCGGGTCGGGGTAGTGCAGGTAAAAGACGTCGACCTGCGAGACGCCGAGACGGGCGATGCTCTGCATGGCCGACGTGACAATGTAGTCTTTGGTGGCCCAGCTCGAGGCCCGGTCGGAAAAGAAGGCCACGGTTCCCCACTTGGTGTCGACGGCGAACTGGGCGCCGGCCTTGGTCTGGCCGATGCGCTCCTCGGACGAGCCGTAGGCCTGCGACGAGTCCAGCTTGGCCACGCCATGGGCCTTGAGGATGGCCAGGGCCTTGGCAATGTCCTCGTCCGACAGGAATGGGCCTCGTCCGCCCAGATTTCCTAGAATGACGGGGACCGGCTGGCTAGTCATGTTGGTGGCTGCTTCGAGAGGTGGTGTCGCGTTTGGATGAGGTGAAGAGGTAGTTCCGGCCGCCCGGCCCTGGGCTGGCAGATGGGCCCTTATAATCACACGTTTACCCTCGGAGACATTGCTGCATTTGTCAGATGGATGCAGGCAACAGCAGGTAAACACCGTCTTACAGGTGTTTGTCCGGCTGCAAGATGGTCCGTGCACGCGGGACCAAATGCGTGATTCTTATTTGCTGACTGGGGGTGAGAATCCCATCAAAGGAGTAATAGCTCAGATGGGAGAGCGCCAGCCTGAAGAGCTGGAGGTCCTCGGTTCGATCCCGAGTTGCTCCATTTTTTTGGTTTCCGTGTTTGATTTTACGTCTACTTTTCTTTTTACCTATCAGTGGCAATCATTTCCAGAAGGTGTTCCCGTGTTACAGCGTTCCTTTTATTTCCCTGTGTTCTGCCACCTCCTGGAAGGCGGCGCCAATGGCCCAGACGGGCTCGTGGCGAGCATGCTTGTGCTCTCCATTCACGTGACCAACTGTATTACTAAGCTAACACTTCCCGGCACTGCCAAACCAGCGCATGTACTGCTCGATGGCGTCCTGCATGCGGCGGGTGCCGGCCTCGATGACGGCGGTGAGCGGGAGGCCGTGCATCTCGTGCTGGACGGCGGCGTAGTGGCGGTTCATGCCCTTGTTGATGTTGACGCGGGTGACGCCGCGGGCGATGCAGGCGGCAAAGATGTCGGGGGTGAAGGGGTCGGCGCCGTGGAGGACGAGGCGGACGCGGTCGCCGACGGCGCGGTGGACGCGGTCGAGGCGGTCGAGCTCGAGGCGGATGCCGCGGGGGCCGTACTCGCCGTGGACGTTGCCAAAGGCGGGGGCGAGCATCTCGATGCCGGTGGCGACAAACTCCTCGGCCTGCTCGGGGGTCGTCAGCACGGCGGCGAGGTCGGCGGTCTCGGCCACGCCGTCCTCGCCGCCCTCGATGCGGCCGGGCTCGGCCTCGGTGGCAATGCCGCGCGCGTGGCAGTAGGCCACCAGCTCGCGCGTCAGCGCCAGGTTCTCGTCCTTGTCGTAGTGGCTCATGTCGCACATGATGCTGTCGAAGCCGTCGGGAATGTCGGCCGCCCGCCGCACCAGCTCCGGCGTCTGCGCGTGGTCCAGGTGCAGCGAGATCGGCACCGACGCCCCGTGTGCCGCCGTGGCCGCGGCCCGCACCAGCGCCTCGCCCGCGTACTCCATCGCCCACGGGAACAGCAGGATCATGGCCGGCGCCCGCGCTGCCTCGGCTGCCCGCACCGTTGCCATCACCGACTCGATGTTGTAGCAGCACATGCCTGCGACGGCATAGCCGCCTGCCAGGGCCGTGTTGAGGATGGCCATCGACCTGTTTTGTTCCAGAGGAGGGCGTGTCATGGTGGGAGTGGGTGTGGTGTGAGGTGTGGTGTGGAGGTGTGGTGTGGAGTGTGGTGTGGAGGTTATGGTGGTTGTAGTGGTTGTAGTGGTTGTAGTGGTTGTGGTTGTGGTGGTTGGGGTGGTTGTAGTGGTTGTAGTGGTTGTGGTGGTGGTGATGGTGGTGATGGTGGTGATGGTGGTGATATCGACGGTGGTGATGATGGCGGTGATGATGGTGGCGATATTGACGGTGGTGATGATGGTGATAGTGAGTTATGGCGACGGTCTGTAGTTGCTTAAAATCGGGGTGCTTCGACAATCTTCACACCTCTCGCCGCCTCGGCGTTCGTGCGTGATCATCAAACGATAGCGGCGGTATAAGCCAATCCGGGAACTAGCGCCTGCTAGCCGACCAGCCATGGTGGCTAAAGACCGATCTCGGGCGTGCTTTTCCGCTGGGCTCTTTTCCGTCTGGACGACTGTCTTCGAGCGAGGACCGTGTGCTGCACAGTACACGCACTGTCCTTGCATCATCCGCCTCCAGCCGTGTCGGCCACGAGGGTTGCAGGCAGACGGGTCGGCTGCCGTCGTGGTGCTGTCATGTGGGAGAAGCGTCGTCAGTGTCTGGCCGATGCTGCAGACCCAGCGTCCGTCAACACATCCGCCTGCAGAGCTCCCACAACGCTCGAACTCGCTCATCCATGGAAAGAGCCACTCGACGCTGAACTCACCTCGAAAAGCTTCAACAACCGCAACTCAACTCTTCAACACCCCCCCCCCCTCCCCCTCTCTCCAATGGCCCATGCACCCCCCCCTCACGTCGCCTTTATCGGCCTCGGCGCCATGGGCTTCGGCATGGCCACCCACCTGGTGCGCCAGGGCTTTGCCGTGACCGGTTTCGACGTCTGGCCGCCGACGCTGGCGCGCTTTGGCGCCGTGGACGAGGCGGCCACCACGGCGACGACGCCCGCGGCCGCCGTGGCCGGCTGCTCCGTCTGCGTCTGCATGGTGGCCACGGCGGCCCAGGCGCAGACGGTGCTGGTCGACGGGCCGGCCGCGGCCGCGCGGGCGCTTCCGCTGGGCGCCGTCGTGCTGCTGTGCTCGACCGTCTCGAGCGGCTATGTGCAGGGCCTCGCCCGCCTGCTGGCCGACGCCGACGGCCCCGTGCGCCGGCCGGACCTGCTGCTGGTCGACGCCCCCGTCTCGGGCGGGGCTGCGCGCGCGGCCGACGGCGCGCTCTCCATCATGGCCGGCGCCTCGGCCGAAGCCCTCGCCCACGTCGACGGCCGCGCCGTGCTGGCCGCCCTCGCCGACCCCCGGCGGCTCTACACCGTTGCTGGCGGACTCGGCGCCGGCAGCAACGCCAAGATGGTCCACCAGGTGCTCGCCGCCAACCAGATCCTCGCGGCCGCCGAGGCGGTCGGCCTCGCTGCCCGGCTCGGCCTCCCCCTCGACCAGGCCGCCCTCGACGGCCTCCTCGCCTCGCCCGGCGCCTCCTGGATGCTCGGCCATCGCGGCCCCCGCATGCTCGCCGGCTTCCGGCCCGTCGCCAGCGCCCTCCACATCATCGTCAAGGACGTCGCCATCATCACCAGCGAGGCCCGGCGCGCATGCTTCCCCGTCCTCCTCACCAGCGTCGCCGAGAACACCTACCTCGACGCCGTCGCCCGCGGCTGGGACCTCGACGACGACTCTGCCCTCCTCCGTCTCTATACCGCCAGCAGCGTCTCACCGGGTGCTGCTTCTCCCGAAGCCGCCGTTGCTTCTGCTTCTGCTTCTGCTGCTGCTGCTGCTGCTGCTGCTGCTTCTGGAACCACTCTCGCTCCCCTCCACCTCGTCGTCGCCCTCCTCAAGGGCATCCACCTCGTCGCCGCTGCCGAGTCGCTCGCCTTTGCCCATCACGTCGGCCTCGACCTCGACCTCATCCTCGGCCTCTGCATCGATGCTGCTGGTGGCAGCGCCATGCTCGCCGTCCACGGCCCATCCATTGTTGCCGCCCTGCGCAGCGGCACCGTCGCAACTTCTGCCACTGCTGCCACTGCCGACCTCGAGTCGCTCGACTCCGTCTTCCACGGCCTCACCGCCGCCATCCACGCTGCCCAGCTGCTCAAGGCCTCCGTCTATCTGGGCACCCAGGCCCTCAACATCCTCTCTCTCGCCCGTCGCCAGATCGCCGGCGATGCCAATGTCCCTGCTGCATCGGTTGTCAAAGTTTGGATGCCATAGAACGCTGCACAACACAGAAAGCAAATAGTTTTTTTTTTTCATTTTCGTTTAGAGTCCAGACTCCCTGAACTATCGCACGCTGTCACTCACCGATCCGCCCTGCGATCCGCCCTGCCGTCCCGCCATCCACCCATCCATTCCCCCCCCCCTCCCTCACCACAGCTCGCACGTCGGCTCCTTCACCGGACACTGAAAGGCCTCCCGGAAGCCGCGCGAGTTGAGCACTGTCCCCTTGATGCGCACCATGTCGGGCGAGTGCACGTCGGTGGCCACCCGGCTTGTCAGCATGGCCGGCCGGAACTTGGAGCACCACGCGTTGCCAAACGAGATGTAAAACAGCTGCTCGTGCGAGAAGTGGTCCAGGCCCGGCAGCGACAGCTCCGGCTGCGCTGCCGCCACCGTCTTGCGCCGCTCGTTCCACGCCGACCGCGCCGCCGTCAGCCCGCCCGAGTCCGCAATGTTCTCGCCCAGCGTCTGCTCGCCGTTGACGTGCACCGGCCCGTCCTTGCCCTCCACCGTGAAGTTGCCAAACTCGTCCACCAGACACTGCGCCTTGGCCGTGAACGCCGCGATCGTCGCGTTCGTCCACCAGTTGCTGTACCGCCCGTGCAGGTCGTAGTGCCGCCCGTTGTTGTCAAACGCGTGCGACAGCTCGTGGCCCGCCACCGCCCCAAACGCCCCGTAGCTGACGTAGCTCGGCAGGTCCACCCCGAACAGCGGGAACTGCATGATCGCCGCCGGGAACACGATCTCGTTGTGCGGCGGGTTGTAGTACGCGTTCACCGTCGCCGCCGTCATCCCCCACTGCTGCATGTCCGTCGGCTTGCCCAGCGCCGCCCACTGCTCCCGTCCGTCGAACCGCCGCGTCGACAGCACGTTGCCAAAGTGCGCCGAGCTGATGTTGAGCGTCGCGTAGTACGACCGCAGCTCTTCCGGGTCCATGATGTTGGGCGACTGTCCAAATCTGTCAGCAAAATCCCGGCCGCCTCTCCTGGGGCTACCCGTCCCACCCCCCCGATCCTGCTCTACTCACCGCGCTGGGATAGCCAATCTTCTGGTCAATGTTGTGCACCTTCTCCGCCGCCACCGTCTTGACCTCGTCGTCCATCCACGACAGCCCCGCAAAGTTGCGCAGATACGCCGCCTTGATGTCCGACACGATCTGGTTGCCAAACGCCTTGGCCTCCGCCGAGAACGCCGCCTCCACGTAGAACCGGCTCAGCACCCACCCCACAGAGTCGCCCACGCTGCGCACGCACGTCCGCCACCGCTCCGGCTCCGCGTTCGCGTCCTTGCCCTGCAGCACGTTCTGGAACTGCCGCAGCGGCTGGATCTCCGGCCCCAGCACCGCCCCGCTAAACGACGTGATCAGCCGCCAGTAGAAGAAGTTGTGCACCACCTCGGCCGGCGTCTCCGCCACGATCCGCGACACGTTGGCCAGCACCTCTGGAAACGCCGTGATCACCACGTCCAGCTTGTAGTCCTTGGGCGCGAGCGCCTTCAGCACGCCCTCCAGCCCAAACTGCGGGAGCAGCTTCGCCGTCTCGCCCACCCGCATCGGGTTGTACGTCTTGGTCACATCGTACATTTCCTGCGGGTCCGGAGCGGCCTCGGCCAGCCGGGCCTCGAGCCGCACCAGCGCCGCGGCAGCCTTGGCAGCAGCAGACCCGAAGCTCGCCACGCCGGGCTTGATCGACCCCAGCACCTGCGCCATGGCCTCCTGGTACTTGGCCACCACCTGCTTGTCCGCAAAGTACGACTTGGACGGCAGCCCCACGCCGACCAGCGGGCTGACGCCGATCGTCTGCGTCTCCGGGTCCTTGTCGTCCTCGCCGACGCCAAAGCTGAAAAACGCGCTGACGCCCACCTTGTGGAGGTAGAGCAGCGCCTCGGCGTAGTCGCTGTCGCTGCCAAACGTGGCGGCAACGCCGTCGATGAGCTCCAGGAGAGGCGTGATCCCCGCCTTTGTCACCGCATCCGTGTTCATGCAGGCGTTGTACGCCTCCTTCATCTCATCAAAGTTCTGCTGGTCTGCCGAGCGCGTCAGGGCGGCCAGGTTCTGCGGCGAGAAGGCCGAGTGGTCCGACGAGCCGGGATAGTCGCCCTCCAGTATGTGCCGAATCGTGGACGTCACGGTGTCGTCGATGAGCGCGAGCGCGTCAATCATGCCCTGGTCCGCCCGCATATCGTGGCTCTCCTGCCAGCCGCCGCAGACAAACTCTTCAAAGTTTGTGCACGGGTCGATGTTCGTGTAGTTGGGCGACAGGTTCTGCAGGTATTCCGAGGCGGCGTGGATGCATGCCGGCGTCAGGCAGAGGGCCGCACTAGAGCTGGGGATGGTCCGCGGCCAGAGAGCTTGCTCGGGTCAGCGAAAACGTCCCGGGAAATGGTCCGTTGGAAGCATGGAGCATGGCAGCCGTACCCGCAGTGAGAACAACGCCGACGATCAACAGCACAGCCAGGATACGGAAGATGCCAAGAGCAGACAGATGCATCTTCAGGATGGCATACGTCTGGTTCAGCCTCCTGACTCCGCCCGTGCCCTGCTCGGCTGGGACGTCGGGGTGGCCGAGAAGAGGTGTGGTCTCGGAGCCTGCATTTGGCTCCGGAAGACCAGAGCCGGACGGTCCGGAGGACGACGCCATGGCCGGGGCGATGGTTGGCAGCGCGGAACAGATGCCTTTCCTTTCTGCCTGCCGCTGTGTATATCAAGGAATGGTTCGCTGAAAAGATGAAAAGGGGCAGTTTGCGGACATGTAGGCAGATAAACAAATGTGCCGCGACGTGGGAGGACGGAAGCTCTCGTCCGTATTTATGGCAGCAGCTGCCTGGAGATGACTAACATGGACGGCAGCTACTGCAAGCTAGGTACCCCACAGCCGTAGCTCGCCCAAGTGTATTAGCACCTGATCCTCTGGCCAAACCGCCCAAGCTGGACCTGCATTTCAGGGGCGCGGCGTGATGCTTAGTCATCACGATCCACCCTGCGCCGATAACGATACGACGCGAAAGCCAGGCTGTCGTCACAAAGCGCGACCCGTAGAAAAAGGGAGCTCTGCTTTTCCGGGCGACGATCTTGCGCAACCCGCTCTCCCAACTCCAGCCTCTACGAACCCTGCGTCTGCGACTCGCCGCGCTCCTCTGCTCTCTACGTCGAAACGCCGCGGGCCATCTGTTTCCATTGCCAAAGCAAAGCTGCGCTGTTTTCCCGGGACGATTCCCTCTCTTGCACACCATGGCGACTGTTTCGAAAAAGGACACCTACTCGGTTATCCTGCCGACGTTCAACGAGCGCCAGAACCTGCCCATCATCACGTGGCTGCTGAACCGGACCTTTACCGAGAGGTATGGCGTTAGTGGGGAGACGTGTGGGGAGACACGGCCAGGCAGACGACGAGAAGCTGACGGGGTGTGTGTGTTGCAGCAAGCTCGACTGGCAGCTCATCATTGTCGACGACGGCTCGCCGGACGGCACGCAGGAGGTGGCCGAGCAGCTGGTGCAGGCGTACGCGCCGCACGTGCTGCTCAAGACGCGCACGGGCAAGCTGGGGCTGGGCACGGCATATGTGCACGGGCTGCAGTTCGCGACGGGCAACTTTATCATCATCATGGACGCGGACTTTTCGCACCACCCCAAGTTCATCCCGCAGATGATTGCGCGGCAGACGGCGGGCGATTTTGACATTGTGACGGGCACGCGCTACGCGCCCGGCGGCGGCGTCTACGGCTGGGACCTCAAGCGCAAGCTGACCAGCAAGGGCGCCAACATCTTTGCCGACACGGTGCTGCGGCCGGGCGTGTCCGACCTGACCGGCTCGTTCCGGCTGTACAAGCGCGCCGTGCTGGAGAAGCTGTTTGAGAGCACCGACGTGCGCGGCTTCAGCATGCAGATGGCCCTCGCCGTCACCGCCAAGGCCCTCGGCTACACCATTGCCGAGGTGCCCATCACCTTTGTCGACCGCGTCTACGGCAACTCCAAGATGGGCGTCGGCGAGATTGCCGAGTACGTCCTGGGCGTCGTCAGCCTCTGGCTCAAGGTCTGACGGGGGGGGGGCGCGAGCGGCCCCGGGCCGGGCTGGGCTGTGGCATCGTGGTCCCGAACGCGGGCTCTGGGGCTACGTGTATGATACCTATGGTTGCTTAGCAGTAAAAGCGAATTGTGGATTGGTGCAAGAAAGGCAGCAGACGATCGGATCTAGTGCACAGTTTCCATGTAGCCCTGACCTCATAACCCTCTCAGCCGGCCTCCTCACAGCTTAAAGTCAGCATTGACCCGTTCCCAGCCGGCCGTGGACGGGGCTCTGTCGGCCATGCGTTGGGCCAGCTGCAGCTTCAGGCTCTTGGACCGGTCGCTGCAGAGCTCGTACAGGGTGGAGAGGTTGAAGAGCAGCGTGTGGGACGAGTAGCCGGCGTCGACGAGGCTCTCGAGGACGGCGCGGCCCTGCGCTGTCAGCAGCGAGACGGGGAGAGATGGAGAGCAGGGCAGGGGCAGGGGGGGGGGGGGGGGGCTGACCTCTTGCATCTGGCCGACGTAGAGCAGACAGACGGCCAGGTTGACGCCGACCATCTCGTCGGCGGGGGCGTCTTCGCGCAGGTCGCGCCAGGTGGCCAGGGCGGCGCCGTAGTTGTCGTCGGCCATGTCGCAGAGGGCGGAGACGATGCGGGGGGTCAGGGCGTCGGCGTCGTCGTCGGCACCGGGGCCAGCGGGCTGCATCTCGGCGCGGGCGGCGTCGACGTCGCCAATGTGCAGCCACAGCAGGGCTCTGGCCGCCTCGATGCGCCGGACGGCGCCTCCGCCAACACCACCAGCAGAAGTGCGGCCGGCACCGGCCATGCTGGTCAGGTGGGCGGCGGCGCCGGCCATGTCGTCCATCTCGATGAGGGCGCCGGCGACCTTGAGGCCGAGCGCGGCCAGGCGGCCCTTCCACAGCTCGCTGGCCGAGTGGTCGTGGCGGGCGACGGCGGCGGCGGCGCGGGCGCGGGCCTCGCGCGCCAGGTCGTAGTAGCTCATGATGGCGCGGCGCGGGTCGCCGAAGCCGAGGGCCTGCAGCCGCACGTTGAGCACGCGCAGCTCCCACGGCACCAGGTGTGCGCCCGTGGCCGCGTCGTAGTAGAAGCTGCTGCCGAGGTCCTCGAGCGCCTTGCCCTCCTGGGCCGCCAGCGGCATCGCGTCCACCAGCACCAGACAGGCCAGCCGCGTGTACAGCAGCCCAAAGATGCGCGCGTGGTCCGTCGGGTCCACCGCCGGCACGCCGCCGCCGCTGCTGCTGCTGCTGCTGCCGCCCGACCCGGTGCCCGTCAGCTGCTGCGCGGCCACGATCGCCGCCGCCCGGAACTGCCCGGCCGCCAGCAGCGCGGCCAGCGGCGTGTCCGGCATCGGCTGCTGCGGCGAGCTGCGGAACGCCGCCGGCAGGTTCGCCGTCGACAGCGGGTGGTAGATCTCCGGCTTGAGCAGAAACGAAAAGTCCTTGGGCCGTCGCGACGCCTCGCCCGTCGGCATCATCATCGGCGACATCAGGCCCACCCCCCCGCCACCACCACTACCACCACCACCACCACCACCCCATCCCACCGACCGTGCCGGCGAGTGCGGCATCGGCGACCGCCTCCCCGGCGACGGCGCCGCCGACCGTCCCCGCTGGCCCACCTGCCGCTGTGGCGACAGCGGCGGCACGGCTGCCCGCTGGGCCTGCAGCGTGGCCACGGGCGCCGGCAAGATCCTTCTGGCAGAGAGAGAGAGAGTCAGCACGTGTGCCTCGGCCACGCCTCGCTCACCCTGCAGCAGTCCCGACATACTCGTCAACGTCCAGCGGCCCTTTGGTAGACGACCGCGGTCTCGTGGCTGTAATCGCCGTCTGTTAGGGGCTGGCCTGACGTCCGCAGAAAGGGAGGGGGGGGGGGGGGGGAAGCTGCGTCTTACTCGTGGAAGACTTGTTTCTCACATGGCCCCGCATCGGCAACGCTTGCTGTGGCTTGTCCATCCTGTACGGCCGTCCTCGACGGGGGATGGGGACGTTGGTTGTTTCGCGATGCCCGCAGTCGCGCCGTTCGTCGACTCGCCTAAAACGGAGACATGCGCCTAAGCGGGCGTCTGTTATTAGGATACATGTCGTTATCCGTGTCCAGAGCTTCCGCTCCACTTCTGTGCAGCTGACTCCCTCGAGTCTTGGCAGGCTTGCTTTAGCAACCACACGAGAGCCGTGACGCAACCGTTCTGTAGATGGGATCCAGGAGAGATCCCTACGAGTACGAGTACCTTGACTACCGCCCCCCTCTACGATGTATGCCATTCCCTTGCTGTTGCGGCCGGCCGTTGCCGCCCTGTGTCTGCTGCCCGTCCTCGTGCCCACGGCCTATCTGTTGGCTCTCCAGGCCGTCGTCTCTCGCCACATCGCCACGTCGACCACGTCGACCACGGCGGCCACGGCGGCCACGGCCAGCCACACCCCCCGCCCAGAGAAGGGGGCCAGGAAGACGGCGGCCCCGGCCGGATCCACCGGCAGCAGCATCCCCTTCCCGCCCCCCCATTCGCTGCCAGAGGGCGTCCTGGGGCCGGACTGCCCCTACGTCGTCTCGTGCGAGCGCGTCGTCTCGGCCCCGGTGCCCACGAGCGCCCTCACCGTGGCCGCGGCCGCCGGGCCGTCGCGGCTGCTGACCGCCTTCCTGCGCGCCACCATGGAGGCCTTTAGCTGGACGCCGCAGGCCTTTGTCGTGCGCGGCCTCGTTGTCGATCCGGCCGTGCGCCACACCTTTGACGCCGACCACATCCGCGCCCTGGCCTTTGCCGAGGGCGACGTCGTCAACGGCGTGCACCAGGTGACGTACCGCGACGGCGGCGGCAGTGGCGGCGGCGGTGGCGGCGGCCGGGACGAGGACGGCCTGACCGTCGAGCGCGTCGAGCTGTCGGTGGTGCGGCTGCGGGACAGCCCCGACATTGTCGTGCACGTCATCGTCGTCGCCGAGGTCCGGCGCTCGGCCACCGAGGCCGTCTTTGTCAACGAGACGTGGATGTGGCGCCGCGTGCCCGACGAGAAGCCCACCCTGCTGGAAGGCTCCGTCGGCCGCTGGCTGCACGCCCTCCTGGCCGCCTGGCTGGTCACCAAGGGCGTCTGGGCCGTGACGGCTCCCAAAAGGGAAAAGACGGCCTAGACAAGTGGGAGCTGGGGTGTTTCTCTTGTCGCCTCTGCCTTGTACAACATTCTTTCCCTCTTATGCTTCCTGTATGTCATTAGACTATCTCTGATAAGATCCGTTGCAAATCTCATATCGGCTGTATCGAGTGGCTGCAGGCGGTACCTGCCGGCTACAACAGCCAAAACAACTCCCTGAAACCGATTAGATTGCAATCCGCTTCTCCAGACAACCAAAAGCCGATCTGTGCAGGGCCGAGTTCCACCCGGTCCCAGTTTCACCCCCCCCCCCCTCTCTCGGCTACGCCCCATGCAGACTCCACGTAGCCTTCATCCTCTCTCCGGCGCACAGCATGTTCTTGTCCTCCCTGCTGGCGTGGCCAGCCTACGTCATCAGCTCTTTGCTTCCTCCCATCCACAGCGCATCGAAAACGGCCTTCTCATTCTGCTGATGGTTTCCTGCATCTTTCTCCCGTTCCGCAGAGCGCGCACTGCTGGGATACCGGCAATGCTATCGTGTCCTCTTTTCCCCAACTTTTTTTACCCACCCGGACCTTTGGGACAAAAAGACAAGCCTACACGAGACAAACACAAAAGAGAGAGTAAAAAAGCACAAACAATAACCTCATTTCCCGCCGAAACGTATCCCGAATATGGCGACAAAAAACAGACGACAAACATCGTACAGTCACAAGTTTCCTGGCTTAGATAAACGAGACACTTGTTTTTCAGGGAGTAGAAAAAAGACAAGAGCGGTGAGTTGTGCCTGCTCTAGTGGTAGTTGCCACCCCAGCCGCGCTGCTGCTGGTTCGCATAGTAGCCGCTGCCACCGAATCCCTGCCCGCCGTGCCCGCCGTGTCCGCCATAGGCTCCGTACGGGTTGTTGGCGTGGCTCTGGTTCGCCCCGGCACTCATGCCGTACCCGCCGCCCGTGACCGGCTGGTTGCCGTGCAGGCCCGCGTGGCCCTGCAGGTGCGACGGGTAGCCACCATAGCTGCCGATGCCCTGCTGGCTGGACTGCGACGGCGGCAGCCCCGGCTGCGAGGCCTGCGTGTTGGTGGCCGATCCCGGACGCGCTCCGCCCATCGACGGGCTCGGCCCGGCCGCACCCTTGGAATCGCCGTACGGCTTCAGCTCGTCCGTGCCGGCCTGCTGCGTGCTCGCCTGCGACGGCGGGCCCCCGAATCCCTGGCCCGACTGCGACTGGTACGCCGCAGCGCCCGCCCGTCCAAAGCTGCCGTCATGGCCGCTGCCGTAGCTCGACGGCTGTCCCGAACCGACCCGGCCGTACTCGCCCAGCCCGGATGCCAGGGAGTTGTTCTCCGCACCGCGGTGCAGAGAGGTGCCTGCGCCAAATGTCGACGCCTGCGAGATGCTGTGCTCATACGGCGTCTGCGGCGAGACCCCGTAGCCCGGGTGGTGGTTGCCGTAGCCCTTGCCGTACGGCCCAAAGTTCCCCTGTCCGAAGCTTCCATACTGGTTCATCTGGTTCATGTATTGGGTGTAGTACGGGCTGGTAAAGTACGGGTGGTTGTACGGGTACTGGCCGCCCTGGGGCTGCTGCTGCGACTGCGCCTGGCCGTTCTGCACCGCGCCGGGCTGCTGCTGCTGCGCCTGCTGCGGCTGGCCGGGCGCCGGGGGGTTGGGGGTCGTGGTGCCGCTGTTCCCGGCGTCCGCCACCACCGGTGCCGCTGCACCTGCCGCAGCAGCACCGAACCGGGACGCATTGCTCTGGGGGTACTGGTTGAGCGTGTCGTTCAGAGGGTATCCGCTGTAGGTGCGCTGGTTCTGCAGGGCATCCTGGTGTCCCTGCGCGGCGTGCTGGCCGTACGCTTGGTTGTAGTAGTTGAACGGCACCCGGCTCTGCGCATCAGCGGAGGTGTAGTACTGCGCGTAGTCGCCAGGAGCAGAGCTGTAGGCAGCCTGCGCCTGCTGTGCCTGTGCCTGCGGCTGAGCCGAGGCGGGCACGTTCTGGAAGCTGTCGAACTGCGGGTTGGCCGCCTGCTGGCCATAGGCGTCGAACGGCTTCTGGGCAAAGGCCGTCTCCTGGGCAAAGCGGCCGTACTGCTGTGCGGCCGGCACAGACTGGGCTGCAGACGGTATCTGGGTCAGCGCGGGTTCCAACAGACCGCTCTCGGTGCTTTTTCTCCGAGGCTCACCTTGGGCGGCAGACGGGGTTGCCTGCTGGGGGACAGAAGAGACAGCAGCCGCTGGATCTGCGTTAGTTCCGAGCTCCGCCTCATACAAGTTGGCAGTGTGGCTACCTGCTGGCCCGGTAGGCGGGAGGACGGTGGCCGTGGTGGCCGCAGCAGCCGCGGGCCGCGGTCCCGAGAATGCCTCGGGGACAGACGCCGGCGTGACGGCGGGCGGGAGTGAGGCGCGGGGATGCGCGGTGGGGGAGTCGTCGGGAGGCTGGGCGCGTGTCTCTGGCTCCTCGCGGTCGCCGTCGATGTCGTCGTCGCCGCCGCTAAAGTTCAGAGCACCGAACTGCACGGTCGCACGGTCGACCTCACGGTTGACCGGCATGCGCACGGCCTCCTCCTGGTCGAGGACCCGGCGCGAGTAGCTGGGTGTCCGGACGGCGGCACGATCGGTGGCTTTCAGTGCCGAGGTGGCATAGCCGCTGCCCGCGTTTTTGGGCAGAGACCCGGCCGCCTGCTGGGCCGCAGGCGCCGGCGAGCTCGTTCCAGCCAAGGCCGCCGCACGCGTGTCCCATGAGTCGGCAGCCTCGCTGCGGATGGTGTCGGTGGTGAGGGGGGTCGAGGTGTCGACCACCTGTTCCAGGTTGCTCTCCGTGAGCTGGTCCTGGGACGGTGCGATGGCGACGTCGGGTATTGCCACGGCGGGCACGGCAACTTCTGGAACCACGACCTCCTCCTTGACGGCCGGCGGTGCTGGTGCCTCTTCTTCGGCTGCTGCCGGCTCGGCTTCTGCGTCTGCGTCTGCGGGTGCAAGGGCGGGGACAGACTGAGGGGGGGGCGTCTCGACGGTTTCTGGGACAGGTTTCGGTGCCGGGGGGGCTTCCTTGGGCTTGGCCACCGGCTTCGGCGCTGCAGACTGGCGAAGCATGCTCGCCCAGGTCTTCGGTGCCGGGGTAGAGGTTTCGGGGGCGGTCTTGGGTGCGAGGGCGGGGGTAGAAGCGGGTTCATTAGTCGTGGGGGCCGGCGTGGTCGTGGTCGTGGTATTAGAGGGGACACTGTCATCAATGGATTCGTGATTGCTCTCCCAGGCCCGGGACTCTTCCGTCGGTACTGAGAGCTGGGTTTTCTCTGGGCGGGTTCCGTTGGCAGGCTGGGCCGAGCGGCCACGCACAGGACGGCCACCTCTCTCGACTGTCCTGGCACGTCCGCGGGTGCGTTCGGGGCCAGCCCCAGTGCTCCGGCCAGGCCTGGCGTTGCTGCCCGGAGCTGATTCGCCTGCGGCTGTGGGCTTCGGCTTCGCGCGTTCCTTTTTGGGTTTGGAGACCTCGTCCCATTGAGAGATGGTACCTGTCATGCGCAACGCGTCAGAGAGAGAGCAGTGGAGGGTGGGGGGAGGGGGGGGGGGCGGGAGTCTGTCTGAGCTCTGTGGGCGAGCTCGTGACGAAGCAAGGGAGAGGGGAAAGAAGGCAAGCAAGCAGAACGGGCAAACAGGCAGCGGGCAAACGAGCAAGATGGGACTCGGCGAGAGCAGAGTCGCGAGAGCACACACCTTCGGCAATTCGCGTGACGGTCAGGTTCTCGTCACCGTCCGTCTCGCGGAGGGCAAACAGAATGTCGACTTCAGACCAATCGGTGAACATTTCCTTGATCAAGGATGTCTTAGCTCCATAGAGCTTCTTCAGCTGCCCAATCTCGCCTTCGTCCTCGATGGCGGCCAGGCCGTCATCGTGCTTCGCAGGTGCGTCGCCGTTTGTCGCGCCTGCTGGCCGGTCCCGGTTACGCGTGCTTCCCCGGCTGCCAAAGCCTCCTCTGCCACCGCGGCTGGCACCCCGACCGCCACGCGAGGGCGTCGGGCGAGTCTGTGGCTCGGTGGACATTTCTGTAAAAGGGGGGGACTGGAATAAAAGTAGATGTGACGATGAGGTGAGGCCCACCGGAAGATGAGGGCAGCTCGGAGATGGATGTGGTCCGGAGCAGGGAACCGCGGGCGGGACGAGGAGCGAAGAGATTTTCTGATTTTCTGATTTTCTGCGGTTCGCTTTGGGTGCTGAGAAAGAGGGCGCAAGGAAGCTGTGGAAAAAGGGAGGGCAACCAGCCGAAGCAAACCAGGAGGAGGCAATGCAACGGGAGAGCGGGCCCGCAGAGGCAGAAAGACACGAGGGTGCTGTTGGGACAAAACGGCGATGGTGTGGAGGATGGATGCAGGGTTGAGGCGAAGCGTGGCGATGTGTTGTGTGCGTATTGGAGGTTTATGAGAAGGCAGCAGGAGGCTGGAAAAGTTCGACACAGTAATGCTGTGTTTTATTTTTTCCGCTTTTCAGAAGGGAGGGCACCTGCGCAAAACTGGGGCCACAGCCTCCAAGGGCAGCACCTTCCCTACAAGCCCTGATGTATCTTACTTGTGCCGGCAGCTACACAGTACACAGTACGTGTGCATCCCTGTTTAGTGTAGCGCCCCAGGCTAGACCGGGTGACGCTATTGACACTTGGCTTTAGTGGTGTTGCCACGGCCGTCCTAGCAGCACCACAGTGGCTGCACGCGCTGAGCGGCCCTTCTCCACAGGCGGCATAGCACAGACAGTGATAAGATACTTTGGGCGCCGTGTAGCCGGGACGTACAGGGGGGTCGGTCAGCTGACAAGCCAGCCAACCAACCGCCAGATCGTGATCATGGCCGACTGATCTTCGATGGGCTCTGGGCTCGAACGGAGCACGGATCTGCGGTTTTTGCTTCTGGCTCTTCAGCTCTCCAGATGCCTGCTTTGTTTGCCACTGGTCGCGCCAGTGACCAGCTGTCCGGACAGCAGCCAAGGGATCAAGGGATGAAATGCAGAGTGTAGCCATTCCGTCGTGGTCCCGTTATCTATTGGCCAGCTGACACACAGCAGGAGCACTTGTACAAGTATAATATTACGAGTACGCAGGAAGAGACGGTGCATAAGGAGTTGGGCGCCTGACCAACACTTGTCCGCATCGAGCCTAGCCGATCTCCCGTATAACCGCGTCACGTGATGTAGGCGGTGGGGTCGGACAGGTTTCGAGTCTCAAATGGTGCCATATGTCACGACTCTGCAGGCAGCCAGATTCCGAGCTGCCGCAGGTGTGTGGTGAATGCCATTGTCGATTGTCGCCATGCTTCCGACGAAATCGTTTAGCTCCCTCAAGGGGATGCTGCCGCGGCTCCACCATCCGCTGCCGCTGAACGAGAAGAGCACAAAGAAGCTGCTGGACACGCTGACGACGTCGTTTCGCAAGCACCTGGACCGCGAGCACGGCTGGCTCGAGGAGGACGCGGATGCGGCGACGGTCAAGAGGGTGCTTTCAGTCGGAGGGAGGAGCAATGTGCCAAGGAGGGAGGGTCAACAGCAGCAGCAGCAGCAGCAGCAGCAGCCACACAGCCACCGGCCGACGGACCACCACCTGCGGGCGATCCTGGCGAACCCGCTCTTCAGCTACGACCAGACGGTGCAGGGCGAGGTGCGGCAGGGCACGGAGCGCGACCCGATGGACATTTTCGACTGGGCGGTGGCGCGCGGGCTGATGACGCGGAAGCGGGCGGCGGGCTGTCTGCTGGCGAAGCGGCGCGAGGCGGTGCTGTCGTCCAACGTGTCGGCAAAGGCGTCGATGGCGGCGTCGGGGGCGGGGCTGCGGGTGCTGCAGTGGCTGCGGTCGTCGGGGCAGGAGCGGGACCTGTCGTTTGTGGCGGACCGGCAGCTGACGGGCGTGCTGGTGCAGTTCCTGGCGGCCGAGGACAGCCTGGACGAGGTGGTGTGGGACTGGATCGAGCGGCTGCGACGGGGGGAGGGTCCGGGCGCGACGACGGCGACGACGACGACGACGACGACGAGCAGCCGGGCAGCCGTGTCGCCGGCCTCGTTCCTGCTGGACCGGCTGGTCAAGGCCAAGGCCGGCGGCGCGGCCACGCTGGACGACGCCTACCGCACGATGGCGCGCGGGGCGGCGCTGTTCGGCAGGGACGCGGACGCGGCCGCGTTCGAGGGCGCCGTCTTCTGGCCGTGGTGCTACCTGTCGTGGAAGTCGACGTTCAAGGCGTGGAACCTGGCGGACCCGTCGCCGCGGCTGTACGAGGCGTTCGTGGCCATCATGGACCACGACGACCGGCCCAGCATCCGGCTCGAGCGCGCCCACCTCGACCTGCGCCATCCCACCCACCCCAGCCCGGCCCCGGCCGTGGCCCTGCTCGCCGACGACCAGCTGCTGCGCGCCGTGCAGGCCAGCGCGCCGTCGACGGAGCCGCCTCCCGGCCGGCGGCCCGCGTATCCCGGACGCATCGTGTCCATGGGCCTCGACACGGTGCGCCACCTGGCCTTTGTCGGCGAGTCGGAAGAGGCCCAGCGCATCCTCGACCGGCTGCGGCTCCAGTTTGGCGGCCACCTGGACCAGCTCTCCATCCACACCTGAGGCGGTCGGCCGCGGTTTCGCGAGCAAGGTGTGCGGCTCAGCTGTGGCTGTCTACACTGGCTCGCGGAACCATGGCAGACCTCAGCTCGACTCCATCCTCTGAAGAGTTGCGCCAGATATACCCGAACATGGAGCACTATTTAGCACGAATGTAATGATTTTTATATGCAGCACTATCAGGCGAACATGGCCATTTCTCATCTGTCTCGCGTGCTCGATGAACTCGGAAACTCAACCGCACCTACAACCATCAGATAATATCCCCTGCACTCTTCCTGCTAAAGGCCGTCCCGACTCTCTTCAGACTCCTGGCGAGCGAACGGCTCGGCCCACGCCCGTCGACGGGCTCGTCTTCCTGTGCGAGGAACTGGCCGTCCTCCAGCACCACGGCCTCTTCGAACCAGCCCCGGGTCCGCTTGGTGTACTTCCAGGCCTCGCAGGCCAGGAAGTAGACGACAAGGCCGGCAAAGACGAGGGCCCACTCCCAGGAGATGGGCGCATGGCGCATGACCTTGCGGCCGACGGCAGGAATGTATACCAGGACGACGGGCGGCAGCAGGCCGCCGAGGACGGACCAGAAGAGCAGCCGGTTGGCGGGCAAGCCGGGCGCAAGATGCAGCAGCGAGCGGCGGGCGTCGGTGAACTCCCAGGCGGAGAAGAGGATGAGGTACGTCAGCTGGACGAAGACGGTGGCGCGGGCGCGAAAGACGGGACGACAGCCGGGCGACCAGGCATGGTTGCAGTCGTGGCCGAGGCGGCCGCCGTGGACGCCATAGACGATGACGACAAAGGTCAGCAGGGCGACGGCGCCCATGACGAGCCCGTTGACGAGCATGTCGGCGACGAGCTGGCGCGTAAAGAGGCTGCGGCCACGTGGCCGTCGCCGCATGACGTCGGGCGCAGCAGCCTCCATGCCGAGTCCGAGAGCCGGCAGGGCGGACGTGAAGATGTTGATCCAGAGGATGTGCAGCGCGCTGAGGGGGAAGACGGAGCTGTCGGCGCGATCGCGAAACGCCAGGCCGACGACCAGCAGGACGACCTCGGCCACGTTGGCGGCCAGCAGATGCAGCATAAACTTCTGGATGTTGTCGAACATGCGGCGGCCCTCGCGCACGGCGGCCACGAGCGAGCTGAACCGGTCGTCGGCGAGCACGAGGGCGGCCGCCGACTTGGCCACGTCGCTGCCGGAGCCCATGGCGATGCCGACGTCGGCGCGCCGCAGGCTGGGCGCGTCGTTGACGCCGTCGCCGGTCATGGCCGTGAACCGTCGCCGCCGCCGCTGCAGCGCCTCGACCATGCGCGTCTTGGTCGTGGGCGAGCAGCGGGCCACGACCAGCGGCAGCTGGGCCAGGCCGTCGAGCTGCGCGTCCGTCAGCGCGTCAAAGGCCGTGGCGGCCATGACGGCCGTCGCCGCCGCCTCGGCCGACATGCCAGCCGGAAGAATGCCGACCTCGCCGGCAATCGCCCGGGCCGTCGCCGGGTGGTCGCCCGTCAGCATGTGCACGCGGATGCCGGCCTCGGCGCACGAGCGGATCGACTGCGCCGTGTCCTCGCGCGGCGGGTCGTAGATGGCCACCAGCCCCAGCAGCGACAGCCCGCTCTCGACGCGGCCGCGCAGGTCTCCCTTGTCGCCGGCCGCCACCGGCCCCGTCCACGATCGCGCGGCCACGGCGAGCACGCGCAGCCCCTGGGACGCAAACCTGTCCGTCTGCTCCAGCACGCGCGTCCGCCCGGCCTCGGTCATGGCCGCCTCGCTGCCGACCGGGCCCACGGCCTCGCAGCGCGCCAGCACGCCCTCGACCGCGCCCTTGACAAAGACCGCCGTCGGCCCGCCGCCGGGCCGCGCATAGACGACGCTCATGCGCTTGATCGCGCTGTCAAAGGGGAACTCGGCCAGCTTCGTCCACCCGCCGCCGCCGCCGCCGCCGCCGGCCCCCTCGAGGCGGCTCCGGCCCAGGCCGAACCGCATGCTGAGCACCTGCAGGGCGATCTCGGTCGGCTCGCCAATCGCCAGCCACGCGCCCGAGTCGCCGTCCTGCCGCACCGTGGCCGCACTGCAGAGCGCCGACGAGACGAGCAGCGCCTGCAGGTCCTCGTCGTCGGCCGTGGCCACCGCGACCGCCTCGGCCGTGCCGTCCTCGTCGCCGGAGCGCACCACCGTGCCGGCCGTGGGATCGTGCGGGTCCGCCGTGCCCTGCACCGTGTACGCGCCGTCCTTTGCGGGCAGCCAGACCCTCTTGGCCAGCATGGCGCCCTTGGTGAGCGTGCCCGTCTTGTCGGAGCAGATGTTGGTCACGCCGCCGAGCGACTCCAGCGCGGCCAGGTCCCGGACGACCACGTGGGCCCGGCGCATGACGCGCGCCGCCTGCACCATGGACATGACGAGCACAATGGACAGCGACTCGGGGATGATGGCGATGCCGGTGGACGTCGCGTACAGCACCACCTCGCTGGACAGCCGGAACGCGTGCACGGCAAAGACGACGAGCGTGATGAGCACCGCGCACAGGAAGAGGGCGTACGACATGTACGTCAGCCGGCGCTGCAGCGGCGTGCAGTCGGTAATGCCGAGCAGCCGCAGGAGCACGTCGCCCGCGCGGCGGCCGGCGCCCAGAAACGGCTGCCGGACGCCGTACTTGCGCGCGTTCAGCGACCGCCCGGGCTTGCGCCTCCGCTTGCCCGCCGCCGCCGCCGCAATCCGGCCCACCGACGTCGCCATGCCCGTGGCGATCACGATGCCGCGGCCGCGGCCCTTGCTGACCGTCGTCGACGCAAACGCCAGGTTGATGCGGTCGCCGTCCGTCACGTTGGCGGCCACCACGGCCCGCTGCCCTGTCCGAGGGTCGACGATGTCGCTGTGCACAACCTTGTCCACCGGCAGAGACTCGCCCGTCATGGCCTGCTCGTCGCAGCTGAGATTCACGCTCTCGGTCAGGCGGACGTCCGCGGGGACCGTGTCCCCCATGCGGAGCATGACCACGTCGCCAGGAACGACGCCGGAGCTGTTCGATGGCTGTCAGCAGACCGCAGCAGACGGCGGCTGCAGGGCAGAGAGAGAGGGACGGGAGCAACGCACTTGGGGATGATCTGGGACTGGCCGTTGCGGATGACCGTGGCACTGGGCGAGGACAGCGACCGGAGAGCATCCATCTTCTTCTCGGCCCGGGACTCTTGGATGAACCCGATGCTCACGTTGATCAGGATGACGCCTCCGACGACGCTGCCCTCGACGACGTCGCCCACGCCAAAGGACACGGCCAGGATGATAAAGAGAACCTGGGCGGCAGGGTGGTCAGCTGGGTACTGGTCTCGGACATCTCGGTCTCTTGTGCGCTTCTCGACACGTACAATGATCATTGCATTGCAAAACTGCTTGATGAGGATCGAATACCAGGCCACCGCCTTCTCGACCTCGAGCTGGTTGGGCCCGTATATTTCTCGTCTGTTCTGGACCTGGAGATCGGACAGGCCACTCTCCAGCGAGCTGTCCAGCTGCTTGGCCACCTCCTCCACGCCAAGGAGGAATGGGTGGACGGCAAAGTGAGGAGCTGCCATGCCAGAGGTACAGAGCGGTTATCAAACACGGGTGGTGAGAGCGAATGTGAAATTTCCTTGGGAGCAATGGCAGACTGTGAATGCCAAAAAATTGAACGGAATGAATACAAACTCAGGCTTCTGATTCCACTTCTGTTCCAGTGCCGCCAACCTCGTGGGTTCCTGCGCTTTTATACAGCTTCAACAACAACAAGAGACACTCCATGATTGCCATCGCTGCCATCTATTCCCAGTTGCCAAGGACTTTTTAAGAGTCATAGCAAACGACATCTGCTGACCCTGCAGCATCTGCGAATAAGAGTGCAGCGTCGAGACTTCACCAAGACTTTAGATTCTTGGGCTTTGCCTCCCAAGGCTTGCCAGCCTCTTGGCACCAGCCTTGGCAGGCGGTGCAACGCGGATGGCCACCCAGGGCCGTGGATTACACAAGAGGGGCGCCGGATGAGACGAGGGGCATCGGAAGGAAGAATTCGTCGAGACACGGCAACCATTGTCTGAAAAGGCAAGAGAAGTCATTGAGCTGCTCTGCTGCTCCATGGCAGCGTGGCAGCGTGGCAGCGTGGCAGCGTGGAACAGCATGTGACCACGCATGTGACTTGCAACAAACAGACGACAACCAGTGCGCTGAATAAGAGCAGCCGTTGTTATTGGCGCATCAGTCACATGACGAGTCAGATGACGGCCGCCAACATCCGCGCAATCCTGCCAATGGATTGCACCCTCTGTCTCGTCTCCTCGTTCCTCGACAAAGCACACTGTGAATCCCCCAAGGGCTGATTTTGTGGAGACGGCCGGTCCCCGCAAATGAGCCTGCGGGATTACGTCGCTACGGAGTATGCAGCGCTGTCTGGCTAAGGCGCAAAGGCGCGCAGAGCTCTGTCAGCCTTTTTTTTTTTCGTCTAGAGACAAAGTAGATGATGGATGGGCCGTTCGGCGAAGCTCTTCCCTTGCCGACCCGCTTGTCGGCCTGTTTCGCCCAGCTGCTCTCTGGCCGCCTTGTCTCGTGTTGCTTGTTCCGATTTGCCCGCCACAGATGTATCCTGGCTGCCCTTTCTCGTAGCGTAGTGACCGTCGTCCCATCTGTGCCACCGCCTTCTTCCCAGAGCTGGCGATGCTTGGCCCGTTTCTTCCCCCCCCCCCCCCCCTCCTCCTCCTCCCCCCTCTGCTCGTTGTTTTGTTTCTCCGGCCTGGTTATTCCGTCTGTCCATCCCGATCCGCGTCCACCGTCATCGAACTAAGTTCCATCCCCCGAGACCACCTTGCATTCCCCCTTTTTGTCCTTCTTTCCATTCTCCATCCTTCCCTACCACCGTCCCATCCTTCCATCAACACCACAGAAACAACGCTCCTGTCGATTCCCGCTGTCTCGATTGCTTGTCCTGTCGAAAGCTTGGATAGCCCCATCCCCAGTCGCATAGGTCCCCTCTCTGCCGCTTTTCCACACTACCAAGCTCCGAAGTACGTCATCATGACCGACGTCAAAGCGCCCGTGTCTGCCCCAGGTATGTTCTCGGCCAGAGACGTCAAGAGCGACGAAAAAGAGGCGCGTTTCATTTCGCCCAGCTGCATTTCGTCTCGCGCGCGCGCGCGCATGCCCCTTCGTCTTGGTCCTTGCGCCGTCCTCGATCAGCCAATTGCGACTCTGCGCACTGTAGCGCCGATTGTCATTGGACGGCCGTTGTTGCAGCGGCTTGGTCACAGCCTCGAAGAAGAAAAAAAGAAAAAAAACAGCACTAAATCGGACGAGCTTTGCTGACCCGTCCCACGTCCCTTGTGCGCGCAGTCTTTTCGGACCATATCCATTTCCCCATTGGCCACGCGCCCGTGACGGCGCCGGTGTTGGCGTCCATCCCTGCTGCCGACCGGGGTTCCACGGCCGCCGAGGACGGCGGTCGGAACCGAACGACGGTAGCCGAACCGAGCGAGACTGCTGGGCCCGAGCCTGCAGCAGAGGCGGGAGGGCAGCCAGTCAGCGAGGAAGCCGACCACAAGGGTGGTCCGCGTGGAGCTGCTGCCGACGACGACGAACCCGCTGCGGAGCCTGTCGCGACCCCGAGCGCAGCTGCTGACGAGGCTGCGACCTCTGTCGTCCCCGCCTTGGCGGCTCCCAAGGAAATTGCACCGGACGTCCCGGCTGCTGCTGCAGGCGATGTGACCCTGGCCGCCCTGGACGCCCTGGACGCCCTGGACGCCCTGGACGCCCTGGACACGACGGCTGCCGCTGCCAGCGTGGCAGCGGTGGGCGATAAGCGCAAGGCAGACGCGCCACAGCAGCCGGACGGCGACCGGCATCTTCCGCTCACGGAAGCCCAAGCCGACGACGAGGACGGCGGGTCGGCGGCCAAAAGGACCAAGACCGCGACGAGCGATGCGCGCGACGGCGTCGACGCGAAGAAGAGCAGCGCCCGCGCCAAGAGGGAGAAGAAGCCCGTTCCGGTCGTGGGCAGGACCGCTCGCAAGACTCGCAGCCAAGGCCCCGTGGACGCCTAAGGAGAGTACGACATGACGGCCCCTCGCTGCCGTCAGTCCACGAGGGAGGCAGCCGGCGCAGCGTGGGGTTGTGTCGAGGTCAACAAGGAAGAGCCGCTCGGGGATCTGCCAATATACTGCAGCATTGCGGTCGGTGCGCACCTCGTGTTCGTCTGGGGAGGGGGGACTGGGTTGGGGAAAAAACAACGATCAGGCAAACACAACATCTAAAAAAAGAACGACCGAAAAAGAAACCCCCCAAAAAAACTTGGACGCGGCAAGAAAAGGAGGGCCGCCACGTCTGCCAGCAAGGGTCTGGCAGAACAAGAATCGAACTATTATAGTAAGCCATTTAAGGGTAAAAGCAAAAAAAAAAAAACCCCCCAAAAGGGAAATCTCACGAGAGAGGCCAAAGACACTGTGACATCATGCCACGGTTATTGTCCTGAGAGTGGCTGAAGTAATTACTCAGGTATAGTAACAAGTTATAAGATGGGCCAATGGGCCAATGGGTCAATGGGACAATGGACCACCTGTTGGCTTTGCGCATGTTTGCATTGACAGGGCGAAGCTGGAAGCTTGTGGAACGTCTTGACCGTTTTCACAAAGTGGTCACCGATAGGCGTGTCTGCTACTTACTACTATGTATGCATTCTCTGTCCATTCCGTGTCTGCCGGGACAGGACCGCTTCGGCCGGCAGGCTCGTCCATGCCCTCGAAGCTCTCGTATTCCGTCTTGGCCGTTGCGCTGCAGCAGCGCTCTTACTTGTTTGGTCGTAGCGGATGGCAAAAATAGAAAAGTCTCAAAATGCCATTCTACTGGTTCCTGACGATTCCAAGCCGACAAATCTGGGCCAGGGGTAAAGGGGGGGGGTGGGAAGACAGCATTACGGAGCTCTCGTTCGTACTCGTACAGCACGCTTGTCTCGTTCTGGCTCTTCTGGCGTTGTGGCAGGTCAAAACAGGGGGAGGGGCAGAAATCCTTGCAAGCTCGACAAGACGACAACTCGGCGTGGAAAAAGGGCTCATGATGGGACGAGGCAGTCGGCCAGATACGAGCATGACTAAGTGGCGTGGACGAGGGAAGAGGAAACCCGTCTTGTCGCTCCTTCCTCGACCGTTTGTTCTCCAAGCCGCCCGTGCCCAATTGTGCAGAGGCCTACTACTCGTATGTAATGTACGAGTGTACGAGCGCATCGGGCAGTCGTAGCATATCGCATGTGCTCCACTCACCCCAATCCAGAAGCTTGCCCCGTCGAGTATTATTTTTCCCTCCCTTCTGTTAAGCATTGGGCCCAGTCTCAAGCCCCCCCCCTGCATCGATCTCTCCACACGTTGCCCAGTGCGAGCAAAGTGTGTCTTCTTCCTCATCCTTATCCGCTGGCTCGACCAGGTTGCATTCGTTTGGTTTTGCATTTTTTCCTTTTGCTTGGCCGCCATTTGTTTTCGCCTTTTGCATCTCGCTCTTTGCATTTGTGTTTTGCATCTCCCTTCTTGCTCCCATTTACAAGCTCATCTAGATATCCGACTTCCTTTTTCTCGCCTCCCCCCCTCCCCTCCTCCCCTCCTCCCCTCCTCTGACCCTCCCCTATTTCCAGGTCCTCGACAGTTCCTCCTCGATGCCCAGACGCTGCCTCCCTGGCCGCCAATCCTCGCCAATCCTCGCCGATCACCCTCTGCTCTATTATCGGCCACGCGGGGCGCCTGGTGAATCCCGGATATACCGCTGAGACTCATGTCGCGTCACTCGCTTCTCGTATTCTGAAAAAAAGGACGATATCGAGGCTGGCCGACAGCGATATCGACTTGAACGGCGGCAGGTGCTTGCCCGGTCCTCTCACTGCTTCCGGCACCGCTTTTCCGGGAATCCAGTGGCAGCAAACGATCGTTACCCCCTGCGATCGCGTCTTTGTCCAGGGTGCACCTCCTTGTTGTTGTCAAGAGTGCCGCCCACCGGCGTCCTTTGTCTTCTTGGCTTTCTCCTCCGAGCTGCTCAAAACGGTCGCTTGGCAAGAAAAAAGGGCTACCACGACTGCGGTTTCAGAGACGAATATACCCCGAGCAGAACCCGCCTTTGCTCTCGGCTCTATACTTTCCGACAACATCCATCTCTTTTTTTGCCCTGGCTCGATCCTATACCACAATCGCACACCGCACATCTTATCCATCTGCATCCATATCAGCCGGTACTGATATTGCCTGCAGCCACGACAAGTCACCGCAGACATGGATCTGCCCACAAAAACAATTCCTCTCGTCTTCCAAAGAGATTCGACTGCCGCAGCGACAAATGGCGCCGCAGAGCTTCTCAAGCTGCTCCAGAACCCTTTTGCTGGACAGGTAGGCACCTCTTCTCTCCCTCTTCTCCCGTTCCGTCGTCCTGTCTGGAGCTTGCTTTGCTAACCCCCCAAAGCTCCAAGTCGGCTCTATCTGGGCTTCCGTCGGGTCATCCTTTGGCGTCACCGCCGGCATCGCCCTCATGTTCTCGCTCATCCGCCCATACCATACCGTCCTCTATGCTCCCAAGCTAAAGCATGCCGACGAGCAACACACTCCGCCCCAGGTGGGCAAGGGCATTTTCGCCTGGATGGGCCCCTTATGGAATACCAACGAGCAGGATCTTGTCCGTCTGGTCGGCCTGGACGCTACTGTCTTTATGCGTTTCACCACCATGTGCCGCAACATATTCATCATCATTGCCATTCTTGGCTGCGCCGTCCTGATTCCTGTCAACTATACAAAAAGCGTGCGTTTCACGGATGACGTCTGGCTCAACATGATGGGCCCGCTAAATGTCTATGGCGACCCCCAATGGATGAACGTGGCCATGATCTGGACCATGAACATGATCGTCGCCTTCTTCCTCTGGTGGAACTACAAGAAGATTCTCAAGCTCAGACGGGAGTACTTCAACAGCCAGGAGTACCAGATGAGCCTGCACTCTCGCACGCTGATGGTGCGTCTCCGATTCCCCCGTCCCCAGGCGTCTCTGGCCACGACCTGCTAACCGGCCGCCCAGCTTTACGATATTCCAAAAAAGTTCAGCTCCGACGAGGGCATCGCCCGCATCATCGACAGAGTCGCCCCGAGCTCGTCCTTTTCCCGCACCGCCGTCGCGCGCAACGTCAAGATTCTGCCACAGCTGATCATGGAACACGAAAAGACGGTACGCAAGCTGGAAGAGGTGCTGGCCAAATACCTAAAGGACCCCCAGAATCTGCCAGCTGCTCGGCCCGTGTGCTACCCGTCAAAGAAGGATCGGTCGTACGACACGTATCCCAAGGGCCAGAAAGTCGACGCCATTGAGTATCTCACGCAGCGCATTCGGGAGCTTGAGCTGGAGGTGAAGGAGGTGCGCCAGAGCGTCGACAAGCGGAACACGATGCCCTACGGCTTTGCCTCCTACTCGGAGATCAGCGAGGCACACGCCATTGCATATGCTGCGCGCAAGAAGAAGCCGGAGGGCACCACGATCAAACTCGCCACGCGTCCAAACGACATCATCTGGGACAACATGCCCCTGAGCGCCTCGTCCCGGGGCCGTCGTCGGTTCCTGAACAATCTCTGGATCGCGGTGCTGACCTTTCTCTGGATCGCGCCCAACTCCATGATCGCCATCTTCCTCGTCAGCCTGAGCAACCTCGGCTTGGTCTGGCCCGCCTTCGAGACGCAGCTGGAGACCAACAGCGTCTTCTGGCAGATCGTGCAGGGTGTGGCCTCGCCGGCCCTAACCTCGATCGTGTATCTGCTCCTGCCCATTGTGTTCCGGCGCCTGGCCATCCGGTCTGGCGACCAAACGAAGACGGGCCGCGAACGGCACGTGCTGGCCAAGCTGTACTCGTTCTTCGTTTTCAACAACCTGATCATCTTCTCTCTCTTTAGCGCCATCTGGTCGTTCATCTCGGCCGTGGTGGACAAGACCTCGCAGGGAGAGGACGGCTGGAAGGCGATCGTGTCCTCCCAGCCCGGCAACACGTTTCTCAGCAGTCTCTGCAACATCTCCCCCTTCTGGATCACCTGGCTGCTGCAGCGGCAGATGGGCGTGGCCATCGACCTCGCCCAGCTCTGGATGCTCTTGTGGGGCTTCATCAAGCGCAGGTTCTCTAGCCCCACCCCTCGCGAGCTCATTGAGCTTACGGCACCGCCCACGTTTGACTATGCCAGCTACTACAACTACCTGCTGTTCTACACGACCGTGGCGCTCTGCTTTGGCTGCATCCAGCCGCTCGTCTTGCCCGCTGCCGCCATCTACTTCACCATCGACGTGATCCTGCGCAAGTATATGATTCTTTACGTTTTCGTCACCAAGACCGAGTCTGGCGGCATGTTCTGGCGGGTCTTGTTCAACCGGTTCATCTTTGGCATCATTCTTGCCAACCTCGTCGCTTTCCTGATTGTGTTTGTCCGCGGCAACAGCAACCACTACCAGTCCTACGTCATTGCTCCGCTGCCTTTCCTTCAGCTCATATTCAAGTTTTACTGCGCCCACACCTATGACGACAAGATTCGCTACTACACGACGCGGAACGTCATGGCCAACCCGGAGGCCGGGATGGATATTGCGAGCAAGGAGATTATGCGCAGCGACCGGCTGAGCTCCCGCTTTGGCCACCCGGTCCTGTACAAACCCCTCATCACGCCAATGGTGCATGCCAAGGCCCAGAACATATTGGCCAGTATCTATTCCGGTCGTCTGACCGCTGGCCGGGATGCCGGCAGCGGCGATTCGATGTCGGTGTCGGGCTACTCGGACATGTATGTCCTTGATCCCATGAACTCGAAGCGGCCCGGCAAAGCTGCAGGGAATGGTGTGGCCATGCCCGGGTTTGAAGTGGTGCCCGAGTCCAGGCTGGATTTTGAGTACTATAAGAACCGGGACGAGTTTGGCGAAGACCACGGCGGGGGCGACATCTTTGGCATGCCGGGAGACCACATACGGCCCGGCACGCCCGGCAGCGTCATGACCGGCATGGACTCCAGGCCGGGCACTCCTCTGGGCGGCTTGTCCGGGCAGCGACAATTCTCAACATCGAACGCGGTGCACTTTGGCGGATCGGAGACGGGGACAGTCTACGCACCCGGGTACAACAAGCCAGGCACGCCGCAGTACGTGGCCAACCCTGTGCGGACGCAGTCTCCGGCACCATACGTAGGTGGGCGTTCCAAGTCTCCGAGCGCCAACACTCTCGGCTTGGGTCCCGCCCTGGAGGTAAAGCGATCGCGCTCGCCCTTGTATGGTGTGGGATCCGGCGGAAATGACAGTTCGAGCGACCTGATGAGCAACGCGGCCGCGATGCCGATTGCAGCTCCGGTGGCCATGTCATATGGGCCGCGCATGGGCTCCGGGGCGCCGAACCGATCGAGCAGCGGCATGACCAACTCGAGCGAGTGGAATCTGGAGCGTGCAATGGGCTCTGCGCGTGGGCCGAGCGGGTACAACCGTGGGCTGCAGGGTTACGGCAACCTGCCGCAGGAGGACCAGGACGCAGAGGGCGGAGACCCGACACAGTACGATTATTTCCGGGGACGACCAGCACAACGAAACCCCAGCGAGGCGTGGAACAACCACGGTGCCGCTGGCAGCCTTAGCAGAAAGCCGCCGAGCTAGGCACGCGGCAGCCCTCTGCCCATGCCGCAGCCAGTGCAAAGAAGAAACAGTCTGAGGCGGGAGCTGTGGGCCAGAAGATGACCTCGGCTCATCTTGTCGGGTTCTCTTCTTTTTATCTTGTTTTAATTACCCAACGTTTAATTTTTGTCTTGGGGATCGAGATCTGAGCTGAATGTTGGCCGGCCTGCATATAAACCGCATTTCCCCCACGTCTATTTCTGTTTGGGAGGTTCTCATAACGAACAGAGGCATACTGCAGAATAGACGGCAGCGGAACTGGGCAGGACGTGTATATGGCTGCCCGTTCCTTAGTATATATATAGCACAAGCAGCGATGAACGAACGGAGCGATAGAAGATACGTCATTTTTAGTCATTTGCCAAAAATCTAGCCTTTGAAAGCGTTGTATCCCGGGGACGCCCATCTCAGAGCGGCGGAGACGGACACTCGGCACCCATGACGGCGTGATGGTGCGTGTATGCCTGCACGACGCTGCGGAGATGGGTAGCCGCAGCCAGCAGGACGAAGACGTGGAAGATCTGGTGTGAGCTGCCCCAGATGTCGAAGCGGCCGGGACGCCAGCGTTCGGGCAGACGGGCCTGTTGGGGGAGGTGCTGAGTCAGCACTGAGTGAGGGGGGGGGAGGCGCAACAAGGAGTGCTGACCGCATAGATAAAGGCGCCGAGGATGTAGAGGCCGCCTTGGAGCAGGACCCATCGGAGGCCCATGCGGGCGTCGAGGCGGTGGAAGCGGGCGGCGAGCGAGTCGTCGGTGCCGGCAGCGAGGCCGTGGCCCTCGAGAAACAGGAGGCTTTGGACGATGGGCACGACGCCGGAGGCGCCCAGGCCGACAAAGAGCATGGCGCGGTAGGGGCGCCACTGGGGAGTGCGAAAGTGGTCGAGCCAGGAGACGGCGAGGCAGGCGAGGCCTAGGAGGATGATCTGGGGGGGTGAGTGGGAGAAGTAGGAGGGGGTGGTGGAGGGGGGGGGGGAGGGGGTGTGGTGGAAGGGGTGTGGTGGAAGGGGGGACGGGAAAGAGAGGGTGTAGAGATGGAGTGGGAGGAGTGGTGAAAGGGGGGACGGGAATGGGAGGACGGGAGAAGTGATCGAAAGGGGGTAACGGGTACAAAGAAAAAGGCTTACCAAATACATGTATAAGGTCAGCCACCAGGGATGGCAGAAGAGGCCGTAGTAGAGGGTGGGCATGTAGCTGCCGACGATGAGGAAGACGATGCCAGAGTAGTCGAGCTTGTTGCCCCAGCGAGCAACGGCCGGGCTGTGGTTGCTGAGGGCGTGGTAGGTGGCGCTCATGCCGAGGCAGATGACGGCGCCGGCGGCGAAGCAGGAGAGGACGAGGAGGGAGGAGGCGGAGGCGGAGGCGGTGGCCTCGGCGGCGGCGGTGGCGACGGCGGCGACGGAGGGCAGGACGGCCGACGCGGCCGACGCAAAGATGCTGCGGCCGTCGGCCAGGCGGCGGACCAGCGCCAGCAGCGAGCCCTTTTCGGCATACAGGCCGGCGCCCAGAACGGCGGCCACGACGGCGCCGCCCAGGTGCGTCCAGATGTTGACCGACTCGTTGTGCACGGCCGCGACGCTAAACAGGGACGCCGCATAGCTGTTGGACGTCGGCCGGTAGCCGCGCCGGATGTAGATGTTGTCGCGGCGCCAGGCCGGGAGGTCGTCCCAGTGGAGGAGGCGGCCGAGACGACCGGGACGACCGGACGGGCCGGAGGTTCCGGCGGGAGCGTCCGCCGCGGGGGACTCTGCAGCCCTGGCACCGTCTTTGGTGGCCCGCCTCTGGACGCGGCCGGAAGGTAGAGAGACTGCCATGAGGGGGGGGGGGGGGGGGGGGGGTGTAAGTGGGAGAAGGGGGGGAGGAAGGGGGGGGGGGAGGGGGGAGGGGGGGGGAGAGGGGGAGAGGGGGGAGGAGGGGGGGGGAAGGGAAGAGGGAGGGGGAGGGAAGGAGGGGAAGAGTTG
>JANSMH010000122.1:0-72533 GCA_029299595.1 Grosmannia serpens
CGCGCAGCCCGGTGCGAAACTGTGAAGCATCCCGCCCCCCTCCTTTTTTTTTCGTTCCGTTTCGGGGGGGGGGGGGGCTAAGTGGTTTTATTAGTGGACCCCCCCGGCTGCCCCCCCCCCCCCCCCCCCATTAGGGGCCTAGCGCGATATCGCTGTAGGGAGTACATACGCGAATATACAGTGGGCATTCGCCGGCGCTAGTAACTATCTATGACAAAAAGACAGCCTCACGACTCCGAGCTGGGCTTGAGGCCCTCGGCTGCCAGCGCTGCCTGGTACAGGTTCTGCGCCGTCTGCAGGCCGGCGATGGTCGGCCCCAGAAGCACCTGCACGGCTCGCCGGCCGCCGCCAATCATCTCCGGCCGCCACCGCAGCCGCTTGCCGGTGCGGCTGTAGAGCACGCGGATCTCCTCCTTCTTCTCGGCAATCACCCTGTTTCTCGCGTGCTCTGCCTCCTCGGCGACGGCGTCTATGCGCGCCGTGGACCTCCTCAGCGACTCGGCGTGGTAGGCCAGCTCCTGGGCCCGGTCGGGATCGCCGGAGAGGAAGGCGTTCCAGAACTGCTTGAGGAACTCGGTCGTCGTCGCATTGGTGACGTATGCCTTCTGCGCAATCTCTGGCGCGATGCCCATCGGCGACTGCTCGTCGGAGCTGTGGCCGTAGAGCTCGGAGCGCCGCTGCGAGATGGCTGCAAAGACCTGCTTCTGGGCCGCCTGCCTGGCCGCCCGGGATCCGACGTGGTCGCGCCGCTGGCCCTCGTCGTCGCTGTCGCTGTCCTCGTTCACCCCGATGCCCGCGTGCAGGTCGATCCCGCCAGCACCGTCGCCCTCCAGCGTGTCGATGTCGGCCTGCACGTCAAACAGCACCTCCGACGGGACCTGCCTCCTGTACGTCTCCGTGTCCCGCGAGGACGCCGTGTCCTGGTTGAAGAAGCGGCTCTGCTCGCGCACGTGGAGCACGATGCGGCCGGCCTCCGTGTCGCCGCGCAGGTCTCGCAGCGCCAGGCCCGCCTGCGTGTCCTCGTCCACCACGGCGCTGGTGGTGGGGTCGGGATCCGAGGGCGCGACGCCGGCCATGATCCTCTCGCTGAGGCTGTTCAGCGTGCGCACAATCGGGATGTTGGGCCGCGGCCGCATCTCGACGTCCTTCCGGTTGCCGCCCCTGAACCCGCCCTGGTCCTCCTCGTTGGCCCCGAGGTCGATGGTGTACGGCACGTGTGCCGACAGGATGAGGCTCGCCGAGATGGTGTCGTCCGCCTCGTCGTACCGGTCGAAGATGGGGTCGGCGCGCTCGTTGTCCAGCACGCGCTCGCCTCGCAGCTTCTTCGACAGCCGGCTGAGAAAGAAGCGCGCCCAGAACTGCGACTCCGAGATGCGCGGCACGTTCTCGTTGTAGATCCTCTTGACGAGCGGGTGCTGCTTGAAGATCATCTGCACCTGCTCGACGCTGATGTTGAGCTTCAGCTCGTTGTCGACCGTGCGCGGCTTGATCGTGGACAGCACGTTGTACGCGCCCTTTTTCTGGCTCGTCTCGATGGCGTGGGACCGCAGCAGCGACGTGCGCGTCGACCAGAACTGCGAGTTGAACGCCGCATCCGAGATCGAGTCCGGCTTGGACTTCTGCGCGTCCATGTACGTCTGGTGCAGGGCCCGGTCCTTCTTCATCAGAGACTGTTGGAGCTCGATGTCGGCCTTTAGCTGGTTGTCGTCGAACCAGCGGGCCGAGGCCGGCTTCGAGGCCACCGCACTGGCAAACGACATGGCCGCCGAGACGCCTCCTCCTCCTCCTCCTCCTCCTCCTCCGTCTGGTCTTGTCGCCGCCGATGCTGCCGGCGTGGTCGCTTCCGCCGGCTTCGGGAGGCTGGGGTCGTTGCTGCGTATGTCTGCCAGGATCCGGGAGAGCAGGTCCTTGACCGCGTTGGCCTCGGCTCGCGCGTCTGTGGGGGAGTTGAAGTGGAACAGGTATGTCGACGGTTCGCCATCGGAGCCGGGCGGCTTCTCAAAGATCTTCAGCATCACCTTGGCTGCCGAGTCTGGTGTCTGCTGCAGATCTGCTCGCGGCGCTCGCTGTCAGACCAGGGGTGGATGGAGAAGAAGAAGAAGAAGAAGCGGGAGACGAGGAGGAAGAACTATACAGAGGCTTCAGGCTGACGCACTTGTGATATTCACAGTAGACAGGGACACTGCTGCCCCTCCCGCCACGGGTGTCCAGGTGACCAGGGACTGGTCGTCCGAGACGGCGATGGTCCCATCCTTTTTCTTGTACACGGCTTTCCCCCTGGGCATGGACATGATGTCTGTGCCTCTGCCGCCTCTGCCGAGCAGAGCGCGCGACGCCAACCAGCCGCACTTTCAACTCGTCGTTGTGGCCGTCCTCAAGCTGTGGCAGTCGGCGATGGACGTGAAGGAAACCTCTATCATCTGCCTTCCATGTACGTTCGTGATGCAGCCTACAGCCTGAACCGCCGACGGCGACTGCTTCAGTTGTTCTGGTGCTTTTGTCGATTGCTGGTTTGTTTGTGCAGGGGTATGTATGTAGAAAGCTGAAGTTCTTTATCTTATCAGTACACGTGATATGTCACATGAGGTGCAGACTACGTCACAAACGGTGCCCAGATTGGCATTTACCTTGTGACGCTCCTGTATCTCGACTTAGTCAGCACACCCCCATACCCACGATCGTGATTGGAGGAAATATACAAGCCGGTAAGGCGCTGGTCCCAAAGCCTGTAGCGCTCTATCCCCTAATTAGTGGTATATCGAGCATTGACAGCATAGAACCCCAGCAGAGACGAAGAAGCAGAGAGAATAAAGAAGCTGTTGCCGCATCCGAATCTGCCAGTGGGTGTCCCATTGTGCCGTGCTCTCTCTTCTTTCCTCGTCACTTCGCATTCCAGCTCGTTGTCTCCCGTCTTTCGATTTCCTGCTTTCCCGATTTGGCGCTTCCGCTATCAAACCCCTGCCATTCTCATCACCAGTCAGATACGCCCTCGTCTTATACGGCTGATCGCCAGCCTGGCTCTGCCACGCCTCTCCGGCACAACAACCAGGACAGCACCACCCGCTGCTGGCGTTCCAGCGGCTTGCACCCCCCCCCTCCCCCACCCCACACCGTCTCCCGGACATCGGCAATGTCCAGACTGTTGCGCCGCGGCCTCGTCCGGACGGCTGTCGTCACCGCGGGCGTCGGCACTGCTGCCGGCGGCCTCGTATGGTACACGTACCGGCCGCGGAACATCCCCGGCTATGCGCCGCCGGCCGTGCCACCGCCCATTTTCGGCGCCGATGGCACCTTCAGGCTCCCGCGGTTCCCGCGCACAAGAGCCCGCGACGAGAACATTGCCGACCTGAAGAGGAGCGGTGCTGCCGGCGGCGAGGAGTATGACATGCTCGTCATCGGCTGCGGTGCCACGGGCGCCGGCGTGGCCCTGGACGCGGCCACGCGTGGGCTGAAGGTGGCCGTCGTGGAGCGGGACGACTTCAGCTCCGGCACCAGCAGCAAGAGCACCAAGCTTGTCCACGGCGGCGTGCGCTACCTCGAGAAGGCCGTGTGGAACCTGGACTATGCGCAGTACCAGCTGGTCCGGGAGGCGCTCAAGGAGCGCAAGTACTTCTTGCAGACGGCGCCGCATCTCAGCATGTGGCTGCCGATCATGCTGCCGCTGGACAGGTGGTGGAAGGTTCCGTACTACTGGATCGGCACCAAGTGCTATGACCTCTTGGCGGGCAGCGAAGGCATCGAGAGCTCGTACTTCCTGACAAGGTCCAAGGCCATCGACGCCTTCCCCATGCTCAAGCAGAACGACCTGGTGGGCGCGCTGGTGTACTATGACGGCGCCCACAACGACTCCCGCATGAACGTGTCCATCGCCCTGACGGCCGCCCTGTACGGCGCCACGGTCGTCAACCACATGGAGGTGACGTCGCTGACCAGGGACGAGCACGGCCGTCTGACCGGCGCCAGGGCCAAGGACTGCGTGCCCGCGCGCAACGGCCAGAGCGTCGGCGAGGTGGCGATCCGGGCCCGGTGCGTCGTCAACTGCACCGGTCCCTTTGCCGACGGCATCCGCAAGATGGACGACCCCGGCTGCGCCGACATCGTGGCGCCCGCGTCGGGCGTGCACATCATCCTTCCCGGCTACTACAGCCCCGGCCAGATGGGCCTCATCGACCCGTCGACGTCCGACGGCCGCGTCATCTTCTTCTTGCCGTGGCAGGGCAACACCATCGCCGGCACCACGGACGCGCCGGCCGTGATCAGCAGGAACCCGCTGCCCGACGAGAAGTCCATCCAGTGGATCCTCAACGAGGTCAGCCACTACCTCTCGCCCGACATCAAGGTGCGTCGCGGCGACGTCCTGGCCGCCTGGTCCGGGCTCCGGCCGCTGGTGAAGGACCCCAAGGCCAAGAACACGGAGTCGCTGGTGCGCAGCCACCTGGTGGACGTCTCCGCGTCCGGGCTGCTCACGTGTGCCGGCGGCAAGTGGACGACATACCGGCAGATGGCCGAGGAGTGTGTGGATGCGGCCGTCCGCGAGTTTGGGCTGCAGCCGCGGCCGCTGGCCGACGTGCCGCGCATCAGCGGCAGCGAGGACGTCGACGACGGCGCGATCCTGGACGGGTCCTGCCAGACACACCAGGTGCGGCTCGTCGGCGCGCACGGATTCAGCAGGACGCTGTTCATCAGCCTGATCCAGCACTTCGGCCTGGAGACCGAGGTGGCCAGACACCTGGCCGAGAGCTACGGCGACCGCGCCTGGACGGTCGGCTCGCTCTGCCGGCCTACCGACAAGCGCTTTCCGGCGCGCGGAGAGCGCATATCGCAGCTGTACCCCTTTGTGGACGGCGAGGTGCGCTATGCCGTGCAGCACGAGCACGCCCAGACGGCCGTGGACGTGCTGGCCAGACGGACCCGCCTCGCCTTTCTGAATGCGCAGGCGGCCCTGGAGGCCCTGCCGCGGGTGATCGACATCATGGCACAGGAGCTCCAGTGGGATCGCCGGCGGCAAGATGTCGAGTGGAAAGAGTGTGAGTTTTTTTTAGTTTTTTTTTAGTTTTTTTTGGGGGGGGGGGTGGTTTTTTCAGTTTTTCAGGCCCTCGTAGAGCAGCCGATATGGGACGAAGACTAACCCTGCTTTCTTCAGGCGTGGCATTCTTGGAGTCGATGGGCCTGCCGCAGCCCATGCTGACGGCCACGCGGTCTCAGGTTGAGCTGGGCAAGCTCGACTTTTCCACTTCGCTCGAGTACAAGATGTATTCGAGACACGACATGCCGGCAGATAATGAGTCCAGGTAGATGCTCTTTGGAGTGGCACATGGGCAAACGCTCGGCAGAGACCCGACAGGTGCAGAGACGAAGGAAGAGCCGTCGAAAAGAGGGCGCCGAGATTGGCAGCACGCGTTCAGATGGAAAGGTTGCTTGGGATATCGTGTCTTGTCATTTCTGAACCCAGCTTTGCTTGGACGAGGCACTCGCAATGTGCAGCTGTAAGATACTACAATCCAAGGCAGACAGGCCCGGTTGCTCCTTCCTCACGACCGTGCATCGTGATTGGAGATGTGGGCAGTTGCGAAGGACAGCCGACATGGCGACGCGCCTTCCGTCCAAAGAGGCTATAAGGCTATAATACGGTGAGCTCCAAGCCGCCTTGTTTCCCTTCCAGTTGGACATCCTTTCGATTGCATCCATCTCCTCTCCCTCATCCAGGACTCGTTCCTCTTCCACGGCATCTTTATACACACCATGTGCTCCGCCTCGACGGGAGCGCGCCAGCCGCCGGTGCTCCAGGCGGCCAGGCTCTCGACCTCGTCCAACCGCTCCATTTGGAGACGCAAGGATTCGTCAGAAAACACTCCAAGCTCGACGCCCAGCGACGAAGCAGGCGGCATCTGTCCGGCAGAGCCCGTCTCTCTGTCGCCGTCATCCGAGTCGTCTGCTCGGCTCGGCCACGCCGCCAAGGGGCAGGCAGGCTTCTACGCCGGCGAGCTGTCTGCGAGGGCAGAGGGAGCAGGACACACAAAGGTGACAGAGTCCTCCGACACGGCCGCTGCAGCCGCGGCGAGGGACGTTTGCGGCAGCCCAGCCTCGTTCCTGTCACTTCCGGCGACACTGGTTCTACGCCCGGGGGTTCACGAGGAGGCGGACGAACCCGAACCCGCACTGCCACCCATTCTTGTCCCGTTGGAGCCGCTCCATCTCCCGCCAGTGCGCCGTGCCACGCCGCCAGGGCTTCCGTCGTACGAGAGCCCGCGGAGGCCGCAGCCTCGGCTCTGTGGCGGCAATGGCGGTGGCGGTGGCAGCACTGGCGGTGGCAGCTCGCTGGGCGGCCTGCGCGGCTTCTCTCTGTCGGCCAGCATGGCACGCTGGCGCCGCTCACGACAGCGTGGAGACGGCCGTCGAGGAAGCCGTGGCAGCCGCACGTCTGGTCGCCCCGTCTGGAGGCCGCCGGCCAGCCAACACTCGCTTGCCAATCACCCATTCCTGCGCGACATGCCGCGGGCAGAGTGCGGCGCGCAGACCGGCAACCTTGCTGTGCCCCAAGGCGGCTGCGCACCGGATCGTGTGCCGGGCCCGTCGGCAGCCGCTGTGGCGGAGACAGAGGCAAGGGCAGGTCGAGCTGCACGGCCGGTGACGCTCGACGACTACCTGTTTCTGCGCAGCCTGAACGGCAGCGACCCGGCAGTGGCCGCAGGAGCAGTGCCGGACGAGCATAGGGATGTCGACGATGGAGGGACGACGACGCCGTCTGCCGTGCTGTGCCTCAAGTGGTGCGTGCCTCCTTGCTTGTGCCCCATCATGTCCCGGCCAGCCCTCCCCGGAAATGTGTCTGTCTCCTGAGTGTCTGCTGGGCGTTGCCTTGCAGTCGGGGGACATGCCACTCCCCTGGCGCCATTTTCACATGCGAGAACAGTGGCCAACGTGAATAGTGTTTGATATAGTAGACATTAATACCCAATGCTGTTGCGTTCAGGCTCCAGCTCGGGCTTCATTCTAGCAGCAGGAGGCGTCACAAAACTGCCAGCTTCCGGTTTTTGTTCGTTTGTGTTCCTGATAGAGCAGTTCCGGGCTTGTTGCCTTTTCCACGCCCTTACGTATGCTTGGCCAACCTTTCTAATGTCCTGTCCAGACTCCGAGCAATGCAAAAACGCCATCCCCCACCCCAAGAAATGCAACCCTGCGCAACCCATGCATAAACGATGCGGCCGTGAGGAGAGAGAGGGAGAGAGAGGGAGAGAGAGAGAGGGAGAGAGAGAGAGACACACACACACACACACAGAGAGAGAGAAAGACAAAAGAGAGAAAAAATGTGAGAGCCGTCTCGGCTCACAGACGGTTGCTGTGCCGCACGGCAAAGGTACGGAACGACGGAGGGATGGACGGGACGGGAGGAGGAGCAGAGGTCGGGGTGCTTCTGCCGCGGCCGCCATCGGGCGGGGCACCGGCATCCCCGGCGCTGTTGAAGACGCGGTGAAGGAAGCTGCGTCGGCGGCCGTCGGCACGGCGGAACTGGTACTCGCGAAGCTCGTTGAGCCTGCTGGCACGGGCGAGATCCTCGGCGCTGCTGGCGGCGACAACGGAGGCAGAAACGGCCGACATGCTCATCTTGCGCTCCAGCTCGGCCTCCCAACCGTACACGTCGCCGTCGGCCGTGGTGGCGTACGACAACGCGTCCGTGTCGTCGTCGACGTCTTCGCGCGAGCCGGCGTCGCTCGGGGACAGCGACGCCATGGCCATGCGGCGAGGCGCTGCCGTCCACGCATCGTCGACTGCGATCGTGGCGATGGACGAGGTCTCGACCGATCTGCACACGGACACGCTGTCCACGTCCGTGTCGGTATCCACGTCCACGTCCACGTCCGCGTCCATGTCCATGTCCACTTCCACATCCGCATCCATGTCCATGTCCATGCTCACGTCGTGCGGCTGCCGGCCCGTCGGCGGCCGAGTGACGGCAAGCGACTTGGGAGAATGCGCTGCGTCGTGGATCTTCATGCGGATCCGCCGTCGAGACAGCCACGGCCGAGACGGGGAAGGGTGTCGATGGCACGACAAGGGGCCCACGCCTTTTGCGGCCGTGTCGCTCCGGGAAACTCCTGCTGTCCATGCTTCCATGGTGCTGCCGCCATCGTCGGCTCCGTCGCCGCCTTCTGCCGCAGCACGCGCGGCGAGAGGCCCCCCCTCGACAAGGCCGGTGTCCAGACGGCTCTGCGCGTCCGCCAGCACCAGGCGATGTCCAGGATGGGGGTCTTCCTGGTCGCGGCTGCGGCCACGGCTGATCCCCTGGCCCATCGTTGCGGGTTCGTGCGCGGTAGCCGTGCTGGCCATGCCGGTGGCGGCGTCGGCGCCTGCTGCCGTGGTGACGGTGGTGGCGGCGGTGATGGTGGTGATGGTGGTAGTGGAGGAGTTTCCGAGGAACGCCACGGCCTGCGACCCTCATAAGCCGTGGTGGCGCGCCTCGACATCGAGGTCGGGTGCGGACATGTCGCCGCTGACCGGCGAGGACGCGGACGAGACGGACAGGGCAGCGGCAGACGGCATCTCGCCGACGTAGCTGCTGCTGCTGCCGTTGGACGTGTTGTTCCGTCGGCTGGACCGGCCTTTGCGGCTGAGGCCCAGCTTCGCGCTCATACGCTTCCACCCGGCGCTCTGGACGGAGATGGCGCGCTGCAGGCTGCTCGGCGACGTGCTGAAGCCCCAGTCGGACGTCGGCGGCGTGGTCGGCGGCGTGAGCGGCTCTCCGGACGGCGGCGTCGCGCTGCCGCTGTCGTCGACCAGGCCGACGTGGTCGGCGACATCCGTGGCGTCTGTCGATGCCGAAGGCGACCGTCCCCGGGCGTCGCTCTTCCGCCCGCGTCCCAGCTGCAAGAACGACGGCCGCGGCGACCGGCTGGCCTCGTCGCCGGTGGAGGAGGCCGCGCAGTCCCTCGCGTCTTTGGGGTTGCGCAGCCGCGAGCGGCCCTGTCGGCCGTCCTGCGGGTGCGGCTGCTCTCCGTCGATATCGCCGATCAGCTGCTGCTGGTGCTGATGGTGCTGCTGGTACTGCTGGTGCTGCTGGTACTGCTGGTACTCCTGCTGGGCGGCGTCCAGGAAGGGCAGCAGGACCGAGTCGTTCATCAGCTCAAACACGATCTGGGCCGCCTCGTCCAGCTCGGATGGGTGTGGCGGCGACGCGGAGGGCCGCTGGTCCAGGAGGCGGTCCCGCACAGGGCCGGGCAGGTTCACCTCGCGCACGCTGTACGGCAGGATGTACGTCTCGATGAGCCGCTGCCACAGCGAGGCGACGTGGTCCTTGGCGTCCTGCGACCACTGGACGGCGTGGGCGCCGCCCTCGTACGTCTGCACGTCGGCAAAGGCGCTCTTGTAGCGCTCGGCCTCCATGGTGAACTCGAGCGTCTCGAGGCAGTGGTTCTGCGAGAGATAGGCCATGAAGGCGCCCAGGGTCCAGGGGGGCGGGGCGCTGTTCGAGAGGATGTCCTGCAGGGTTGGGCGGCTGACCGACGAGAACACGGCCACGCTCGTGGGCCGGGAGATGCCTTCGGACGCCATGGCTGTGGTGAGGTGAGAGGAGAGAGAGAGCAGAGAGAGAGCAGAGAGAGGAGAGATAGAGCGGAGAGAAGAGGAGAGAGTAGAAGAGAGAGTAGAAGAGAGAGCAGAGAGAAGACGGAGTACAAGAGAGAAGAGAGAGCAGAGAGAAGAGAGAGCAAAGAGAAGAGAGACCAGAGAAGAGGATGCTAGGGCGCGTCGGTGCGATGGCCGCACCAGCCTGCAGTTGTGGTGAAGAGACCGAGGTAGGGCGGGTTGGCTGGTTGTCTTCTTCTTTTCATCATTCCGTTGCGGCTGGCTTTCCAGAGAAGGTGGCCGGAAACAGTCACGCCATGCGGCGCGGCGACTGTTCGACGAGGGAGACGCCGGGCGCAAAGACGGGAGCAAAAGGCGAGGGCGTGAAGATGCAGGCAAAAGCGCCCGGAGCTGACTGGTGCTGTTTTACAAACGACGCTCGTGCAATTGTGCTGCCATCGGTTTCAGTCGAGACGGCATGCCAGGTTTCCCAAACGGCTGCGTCAGCCCTCCAGCGCGTTTCCGTTTCCGTTTCCGTTGCCGCAGGCTGCCTGCAGTGTTGTTTCTGGCAGAGGCACGACAGCGTGGCACGACAGCGACACGACGAAACGACGAAACGACGAAACGACGAAGCGGCGAAGCGGCGAAGCGGCGAGAGCGGTCGGAGAGCACGGCAGAGTCGGCTTTCGTACAGACGGCCGGGATGGGCGAGACGTTTGGCAAAAGACAGGATGGGCGAAGCCGAAGACAAAGAGAAGAAGGTGGGGTGAGCACGAGCACGCCGACTCGTACTATGTAGGATGAAAAAGGGAAAGTGCGACTGGCGGCCTGGGAAGCAGCAGAAGGACGAGAAGAGAAAGGTCCGAGAAGGGAGCAGCGAAAGGGGAGGGGGGGTTGTAATAAAGCCAGCAGCGGTCACCTTGCCGATCTGCTCGTACTACTTGTGCATTGGGCTCCGAGAGAAGGTGACCGGTCACTCGAGGGGGTGTGGGAGTAATTCCAGAGTACGAGTACAGAGTACGGAGTACTCCCGTACAAGATGCGATAGAGGCGAGAAGAGGCTCCACAGGGGTGGAGAACGTTGCCAGTCCACTCAGGTCCACAGCAGGTGGCGCCTGCCACGACCTGCTAGTATCGTACACAGTACTCGTGCTACGTAGCGCGGCCGCCGTCTCCAGGAGAGGCGTGTTTGTCATGGCAAGGGCGTACATAATGGGATACTATGTAAGATACATGCTCTGTAGTTGCCCGGGTCCTCAGTCTCAGAACTGCTCCCCTTTTTCGGCATCGGTCAGCAGCTGCCCTGCAAGTGCGCGTCCGTGCTGTCGTACTCGTGCTCCAGACGGCGGTCCCGACAAGCCATCTTAGGTAAGTGTGCTCGTGGAAAGGAAAAAGAAGGGAAAGAAAAGGAAAAAAAGAAAAGAGAAGAAAGAAGAAGAAAAGAAGACCCCCCGAAAATCGGAAAAGGTTATCCCCTGTCCATCGTAGAAGCCGCCATGGAACAGCGCCTCCCCAGCGAAAAGAAGCGAGGAAGAAGAATTGGGAAAAAACCCACACTTATCACACGCCCCCTTTTGCCTGTACTCAGCTAGCCCGCATAGGCCTAGCGCTGCGCTAGAATCACGCTAGAAGCGTTCCAGTGGCGCCGCCACAGCGCCCTGGCATGTTGCGTCGCGCCTGATTGGCCGCCCTCGGCCAGAGTGTTCTTTTCGCCACTGGACGATGCCTATCCGCTGCAGGACCGCTGAAAGCGTACGGAGCATGTCTGTCTTTCCAACCATGATGCCACAACGCCGGCGTCCGTCGGATGCGCGCGCTGTACGAGCTGATATATAGTAATAAACGCTGCATATTTTCCGAGAGCAAGCAAACAGCTGTCAATATGTGGGCGGCAGCCTCCTCCCGACGACCTGCCCCCCCCTTGTTGGGCCTCCTTTTTCCACCTGTCCTCTCTCGTTCCTGTCGTAAAACCCAGCCATACAGCGTGCGCCACAGACGACGGGAACAAGAAGTGCCCGCCCGATGGGCGCCAAATGGGGCGAATGCCCCCCCCCTTTCGGCCTAGGGTTCTTCTACCTGCCTAGTTCAGCACGCTGTCCGTGTCTGGTCGTCCACGACCGTACGGAGTACATGGTAAGAAAGATAGCTGCAACGGCAGCTCCTCGGACATGGAGTGGCCGCCAGCCGTTTCAGCCAGGACGGGGAAGGCAGCTCGGTCAGTCGACCAGCCAGCCAGCTGCCCAGCACGGCCTGGCTTGGGGGCCGGGCCACCGGCCCACACCCTGCACCAGCAGGAGGCCATCTGAGATGTGGCGAGAGCAGATCGCCACAACCGCCGCGTCGCGCAGCTGTGCCCGGGACCCCGTCCGCGACAGAGAGCCGCGACGTCGTGGCCGGCAAGGTCAGCGAGCCGGAGAGCCCATCGTACTATGTAAGATAAGATGATATCTTGCATGCCCGAAGACGGGATGACAGAGCTCCAGAGACTCTCCTCTCCGCAACGGCGCGGAAATGGACAAAGTCCACCATGCGCAACTACCATGCACGAGTGTTCGTACGGCTGCTTATCTCCCTGCCATCCGCTTGCCGATCTATCTGTCCTGCGCCGGCGGCAGTGGCCGCTCTTGCCTGGTCGGCCGACAGTACCGCCGACCGCCACTTGCGAACATCGCTGGACGCGGCTGGATCCCACGAGCATCACTTGAGCCACATTGGCCAACTGCGTGTGTGCGCGCGTACTCGTATGTGAGATCGGACACAGACGGACACAGATTTCGCCTGCGCTTCGCTGCTGGAGCAAAAGAGGAAGGAGGGAACAGAAACGGTGTCCTCGCCTTGGAAGCTCGAGAACCACGTGCAGCCCAACTGCCAACTGCCGATGTGAGGAATAGTCCCGTGGAAGAATACGAGCCTCGACAGATCTCGACCTAGCCCTGGGGTTCCGTCCCAGAAACTGTCAGCAGCAGCTCATATGGCCCTTGCAGGGACTCGCCAAAAAAAAAAAAGGCAAAAAGGCAAAAAAGCGCAAAAAAAAAACAAAAAAAAAGGGAAAAGGAAAAAGGAAAAAGGTTGGGGGGTTCTTCTACCGCGCAGAACAACCCTTGCACGCCCTCGCATTTGTGAATGCCCGCTGTTCTCTGCTCCTAGTCAGACGGCTGCCAGCCATCAGCTGGCTTGCCGTGAAGCCGTTCGCCTGGGGTGTGCCCGTGTGTCCGTGTGTCCTGGGTATTACGCGTACCCTCCCCTCGTATTCCATCCTGCATCACACTCGTACGTAGGCCGTATTCGGAAGCTGTTTCGTCTCAAAAGGCGCTTCGGCGAGTAGGGCCACGGATAGCTACTGGCCGAGCGGACACGAAGCGCCCCAGAGCACGTTATCAGCTCACGTCATGGGTAGAAGGAAGAAAAAGTGCCTGATGTTGGCCAATGTCCCTTCTTGTCCATCTTTCTCGCCATTCCTTCGGCTGCCGCACAGCAGAGGCGCCTCTGCCGCGGCCAGCTGAGTCAGAGCGCTCTTGAGCATGGTGTCTTCAGATGCGGCACCGTACGCGATGTTGAGACCGGTCCAGCAAGGTTGGGAGCGACGACGGCCGGACGGGGAGCCAACGAACGGCTCGTCCACCAGGTGGCCAGACATCCGAAACCGGAAGCTGCATGCGCGACGAGTCGGTGCCGTACGTGGTGGTCGTGGTTCCGGCCGTAGCAATGCTTCGTATGGAGCGCTTTGGCTTTGCCGTACGTAAGAGTCAAAATAAAACATAAGCAAAGCTAATAAAAAAAAAGCTTGGCCAAGCGGGACAAGGTTGCGGGACAGTGCTAGCAGTACCACGCACTGTCCCACCCGTCCCAGGCGAGAAAGATGCACGAGAATGTCCAGATACAGCGGGTGTACGTAATGCTCACGCTCGTGCTGGCCCTCCGCACTCGGTGAATGCTCGTACAAAACCCACCTGGTGGTCACGCCCATCTCCATTTCCTGCCCCATACATAGTAGCCAGAGGAAGAGCCGGCGGTATGCGAAGCCAACGGCGCGACGACGCACACGTATTTGTGCTGATACAACAAGATCCTTGCAAGGACGGTGGAACAAATCTTGTCAGATGCTAATCCCCGTTGAGGAGGTGCGGTAAACAAAAATGGTGTTTTCTAGAAGCTTTCCCCTTGCAGAGTAGCACTCTGAAAACTGGGTCTCCTGGCGGCATTTCCGACTGGTCACTGGCGATGCTGTTGGTCAGCGTTTCTGTAAGCGAATGGACTTTCTGCAAACGGAAGCTTTGCCAGCAGTTTCTCTTTGTAATGTTTTCATTCAGAGCCGGGAAGCGAAGACAAACAGAAACTCGCTTTTGCCGCCTCGGTCGGACCATTTCCATCCCTTTGCATCCCTTTGCATCCCTCTGCATCCTCTGCATCCTTTGCATCCTTTGCATGGCTATTCGTCCATTTGCTGTCTCGTCTGTAAAGCAAACTGCCCGTAGGCTCGTCTGTAAAGCAACATGCCCCTTTCTTCCAATGACGCCTGTCGCTGCGGAAAATAAAAATAAATGCAACAAGTGCAGCAGGGCACGACGGAAAGCAGGCTCCTCGTCAGGCCGAGAGCACAAATCAAAAGCCAAGGGTTCAGACGCGAAGCTCGTAGCAGAGCCGCCTCTCACAGGCCGGCCAGGTCCAGGTCGCCAAAGAAGCCGCCGTTGATCAGCGTGGCGGCTATCCGGTCCCGCTGCAGCGGCATCTCCTTTGCGCCGTAGAACGACGGGTCCAGGCCCAGGGACACAAACAGCGCGTTGGTGACCGTGTGCACGCCGCAGTCCCATCCGTTCGTCTGGCGCGGCGAGGCAAAGTGCTGCACCCGCCACCGGTCCGAGTGCTTGTCCTTGAGGAACTCCCGCACCCAGCACATCACCGTGTCGACCACCGGCGGCTGGCCGGCACCGCTGCCCATCGAGTCCATGTGCGTCACGGTTGCCTGGGGGGGGCGGACAACGACCAGCGTCCAGTGGTTGCGCTCGCAGATGGGAATCAGGATGGTCTCGATGCCCAGGAAGTTGTCCCGCGTGACGCCCACCCGCTTCATCCACCGCTCCGTGCCGGCCGCGCCCTTGGTGGAGAGCGACTTCCAGAAGAAGGACGTGAACGCGTGGCACCGGGGCGTCTGCGTCCGGGGGTTCACGATGCCCGCCTTGGCGTTGATGTAGTTGGCGAGGTGCAGCAGGAACCCGTTGACGATCTCGTCGTTGAGCCACTCGGACTTGCTGACCACCGTGCTGAAGTCCGAGCTCTTCAGCGCCGTGCCCTCGGGAGACCGGGCCACCTCCTTGCGCGGGTCTGCGCGCACGGCGGCGTTCACCCGGGAGTGCCACAGGTCTGACAGCGGCGGGATCACCTGTCTTGTGGGCGGCCGCAGCCCCGGCCGCGCCAGCCGCTCCTCCTCCTCCTCCTCCTCCTCCTCCCTCCGCCGCTGCTGCTCTTCCCTCCGGCGCTGCTCTTCCTCTTTCCGGCGCCGCTCTTCCTCTCTCCGGCGCCGCTCCTCCTCTCTCCGGCGCTGCTCTTCCTCCCTCTTGCGCCTCGCCGCCTGCAGCGCTGCCCGCTTCTGCTCTGCAATCAGACGCAGCTCCTCGGCTTTGGAGGCGCTGATCTTCAGCCGCGGCGCGTCCTCGTCGTCCTGCGGAAACATGGCATCCCACGGAATCCGCTGCCGCCCGCCGCCTTCCGCGTCGGCGGCCTCGGTGCTCTCGCCGCCCTCTTCGGAGCCCGGCTCGGTGGCCGCCGGCGATGGCGGCAATGGTATGGCGGCAGCCGCCGCCGTCTCTTCCGCCCTGGCCCTCTCGATCTCCGAGGCCAGCTCCTTGCCGACACGGCCCCGCTTGCATCGTCTTGGATCGGGCGTGGCCGTGTGTGCCTTGCGCTTGGCAGGCGGCGGACACGCCCGGATGGCGGCCAGTCCGCCGTGCAAGGCGGACCCAGCAAAGCCCGCCGTCTTTCTGTATCTGGCCGAGAGCAGGGACTGGGACGGCGCGACGCGCATCGGCCGGCTGCCGTCTGTGCATCGCCGTGCCGCCTTGATCGACGCCGCGGCTGCGCTCTCCATCTTCGCCCGGCGCACGGCATCCTCCGAGAGCCGCTCCGCATCGCCGCTGGCATATAGGCGGCATAGCTGTCGAGGCTGCCGGACCCCGCCGTCCACAGACGGCTCTCTCCTGTAGCGCCAGACGTCATGCAGCTGCTTCGCCGTCACGGCCTCCAGCGTCACTCCGCTGTCGTCGTACAGGTGCCCGGGTGGGCGGTCCTCCTTTTCGATGCGTACAAAACTCAGTATCGGCCGGCGGTGGTGGAAGGCCTCCAGGTCGACGAGCATCTTCATCATGGAGATCTGGGAGAGGCGCATGCCAGGGTGGCCCCATTGGTCCGTCTGCAGGATGGAAAAGGCTAGAAATCCAGCGAGCTCGCAGAGCCCACAGCTGTTGCCCCAGTACTGCCGGATGGATGCGCCCAGTCGGTCGTATGGGACGGTGCCCTCGAGCTTCATCGCCTCGAGGTTGTCGGGCGAGTAGAAGGCCGTGATCCATGCCGCTGCAGCCTCCAGAACCTTCAGCAGCTCTGCCACGGTGTCCTGCCACACCTGCTCCGTGTTGTAGCCGTGGAGGTCCAGCATCAGGTTGTGCACGACGACGGACAGCCGGGTCTCCCCACGGCTGCCACCATCGAAGCGTCCGGCTATGGGCCCAGAGTCCCGACAGCGGGAGATGTTTCCCGCGGCAATGTCGTCGCCCCACGCACGCAACAGGGAGGCGACGGCCTCGAAGCCGGCAGGCGTGATGTAACCGTGCGGATCATCGCGCCAGACGGCTTCGTAGTCGGGGCTGTGAGAGAGGGACGAGAGGGACGAGAGGCAGCCCTCTGCGGAGGACGGCGGAGGAGGCTTCAAGCGGTCGACTGTGAGGGCTGTCTGAGAGGAGGCTGAGGCTTCCGGGGCGTCATCGTCGGCGGGCGCTGCGGGGGACGCTGTCAGTGCTCTGCCCGTTGGCAGATGCGGCCGCCACAGAGGAGGACAGGAGGCACGCACCGTGGCTGAGGAGCCTCTCGGAGATGAAGGAAAAGCCGTTTCGAAACAGCTCGACGAGGACCTCTGACCGCATGGCGGCCGTGGTGGCGCGTGGCCAGCGGAGCAGGTGGCCGGCCCAGGAGGCGGGAGTCGTGTCGGTCTGAAAAGCGTTGGCCCCCCCCGTCTCTATTCAACAGCAAGTTCTCCCTTCAGAAGGCGATCGACGAACCTTGGAGGAGGCAGGGGCCCGTTTGGTCTGGAGATGAGACGCGCAGGTTGCGCCCGGCTCGAAAAGCGGTGCAGCGCGTAGACGAGACCAGAAAAAATCGGACACGAGCTCTCGGGCAGCAGACAGGAGCGCTGCAACGGCCATGTACAGGGGGAGGGGGGGGAAGGGCGCAGCGTGGCCCTTTCGCGGTCGGGTTGTCGATGGTGGCAGAAGAGGACGGATTCGCCTTCGTGTAGAAGTTTGTAGGGTAATTAATGCATAGCTACGCTTTTTTGGCGTTCGTCGGCCTGTGGCCCGGCCGCTAGCAACCGCCAATCACCCCGCGCGGGCTCTACGATTGGTTGGCCCTGCTGACTCATCACAATCCGCCGAATTGACTCCGTGTGATTGCTTCGTACTTCTCCTTTAATTCACCGGCTACTAATACTATATAATGCTAAAGAACTGAATACGGCCGCGCTTCTGCCCGTGCTGTCCCACAATGCATTACAGCTGCGCAGCAGGCCCCGGCTTTACGGTGCAAAAGGACGCAAAGTACTGGTCCAGGGCATCCACGGTGCTGCTGCCCTCTTCCAGGCCGGCCACAAAGCCGGTGTAGCCGTCCGGCCTCACGACCACGACGCCGCCCTTGCGCGGGTCGAAACCCATCTTCGCGTGTGCTGCGGCCTCGGCGCCACGGTCGTCGGCGTACACGTGGTCGCGGTAGCGCGCGAGCAGGCCGGGGACGTCGCGGCTGATTTCCACTCCGCTCCGCTGGCGCGCAAAGACGATGCAGAATGTGAAGAAGAGGCTGTGCGGGTTGTGCTTCTCGTGGTGCGACACTGCGTCCTCGTCCGGGCGCCGGAACGCAGCGAACACGGACCCCTTCCGCCGCAGGCCGCTCTCCAGGTCCCGGAGTGCCTGGGCGGTCTTGTCCGGCTCGCCGGCAAAGATGAAGATGCGGAACGAGCCGTTCAGCGGCACCTCCTGTTCCAGATGCACCACGTTGGCATCCACGACGCGCGTCACGTCGGCGTTGACAAAGAGCCTGCCCGGCCGCAGCTTGCATCCCGCCGGGCTGACGACGGACGTCTGCACTGGGTGTTGTGGCGACCAGGTGATGACGCTCGGCTGGTACGCAACGCCGTAGCCGCTGGTGAACTCGCAGCTCTCCTTGAACGTCAGCACAAACGGGTTGTTCTCAAAGTCGTCCGCCGTGCCGGCTGGTGCACTGCTGCCAGCAGCATTGGCGTCGCCCGCGGCCTGCACTTGGTCGGCCGTTGGTGGTTTCGCCGAAAAGAGCTTTGCATATTTGTTGTCAAACGCGAGCAGCTTCTCGGCCACATCCTTGCGCTCGTACTCGTACGTCTGGAGCAGGCTGCGCTGCGCGAAGCCCTTCTCGACCAGATGTATCTTCCAGGCCAGGTTCTGTGCGTCCAGGAAGGCCGTGTTCATGCCCTGGCCGGCTTTCGGCTGTGCGGCTGTTAGCGAACAGAGGTGGGAAAAGGGGAGGGGGGAGAACGGGCACGCACGCTGTGGGTGTGGCATGCGTCTCCGCCCAAGAAGACGCGGTGATCGATGGTGTACTTGTCGGAAATGCCCTGGCCGATGGGGTATACGGAGTACCACTCGAGCTTCTCCCACTCGATCGTGTAGGGCTGCAGGATCTTCTTTGCCGTCGCCTGGACCTCTTCTGCCGTTGCGGTCTTGCGTGGGTGCCAGTCCGGGTCTGTGGACGAGGCGATTTGAATGTACAGCCGCACCATGTTGTCTTCCCGCGGAATCACCATGATGGATCCGTCCCGAGAGTGGATCGTGCATTTCATCTGGGGGGGGAGTCGGTCAGCTTTGCACCGCAACCAGCAGGCCAGTCGAAACGCTCCGTCTCACCTTGATATCCGGAAAGTCCGTCTTGATGACGCCGTCCATGACGCCCCACACGTATGCGATGGGGTCCTTGTGCTTGATGCCAATGCCCAGCTGCTCCCGGACACTCGACCGGGCGCCCTCGCCGCTGAACAGGTACTTGGCCCGGACGGTCTCGCGGGCCGTCCCGTCGACGTGCTCCAGCGAGACCTCGACCGGGTATTCCGGGTTCTCGGCCTCGTCAGACCGGAACCCCTTGATGGTCCAGGGGCGCTGGATCGAAACGCCGTTCTTCTCCAGGTCGGAAATGAACACCCGCTCGATGTGGCCCTGGTGGAGCAGAGCCGTGAACGGATAGCGTGCGTCGATGAAGCTCGGGCAGCTTGCCCACGTCCCCGTGCGGACGATGCCGTTGCCAACATGGGCAGCGTCCCAGAAGGCGACCTCATACACGCGAGCCGGCTTGTGCGCCATGATGGCCGACTTCAAGCCCATGTTCCGCAGCAGGTCGAGGGAGCGCGGCTGGATGCCGTCCGCACGACCGGTAGGTGTTGGCTCGGCCCTGTTGTCAATGTGCTTGATCTTGTAGCCCCATCGCGCCAGGATGGTCGAGAGCATAAGCCCCACTGGCCCTGCCCCAACGATGACTGCCGGCCGGGTTGCCGCGTCAGCAGATGTCTGGTCTCGGATGCGGACTGCGGCGGCCGCTACATACCAATGTCATACGTCTCCGGTGCCGATTGTTCAGCCATGGTCACGAAGAGGATCTGCGTCGTCGGGCCGGGCGGTAAAGTCGGTTGTGCTGGTCTTGGTCGGCTTGTCGAAGCTGTACGAGTAGTGAGGCTGCGGCGGAGAGACTGGCACCACGAAAGCTGCACCCTTGCACATAACGACACGGGGAGGCCATCTGGAGCGTGGACGCCTCTTATATGCGTGTCTGTGTGTGTGTCCACCCTGAGTGCGGCTCCCGGAGCGACTCGTCCCCAGCAATCCCGGCCAAAAACCCGAGGGGCGGAGGCGGCAGCAAGGTGGCTGCCATTGGGCCTGCGGCACTAGGAATCGGCAGATGACATATCTGCTAGGCCGTCAAAGAAGCGAGAGGCGCCCAGATGCCCGGGACAGGCGCAGATGACACACCTAAACCCGTGCAAGTCGGGTGGGCCGATTCCTAGAGCCTGCAGAGCTAACTTCTTTTGGAGCCCGGGAGATGGTGTCGGTAAATGTGCCTGGCCCAATAAATATGGGGCTAGCTCAAACAAGCACTTCGGTAGCTGGACTCGGGGACAGCGTCGGCCAGGCTGTGAGGCTGTGGGAAGGCCCGGGGAGGGGGGTTGAGACGACAAAAGAGGCAAGGCGGAAGATCCGAGTGTCGATGGCCTGGGAATACGTCAGGTCAGGTGCATGAGCCCAGTCGCGCCTGTTTTCCTACATAGTACACGTCTCGCTGCCCAAAGGGGAAACTCGCTTTGTTGCATGAGGCTTCACCTCCGACAACCACCTCGTATTTGTCTGCATATCGGCCCGTTTTGCTGAATGCTTCTTGAGCCCGTTCTATACAATTGTAGTATCAATATGACCAAGGATACTGCTGTCCCACCAAGAAGATCCGACTGACTCCCAACTCGTGCCTATTGAAGCTTCTCAGTCCCGCTAGTCGATATATTGAGGAAACCTGCACAATAGAATGGCACAGATAACCCGTCACGATTCCCTTCTTGTCGACGTCGTGAGCTCCTCTGGATTTCCTCATATATTTCTTCAACCAATGTGGTTACGAAACAGACAGGACAACGCAGTCTCCATCCTGCCTCCCCTGCCTCCTCCTGCCTTCCCCTGCCTTCCCCTGCCTTCATCAAGACACGATCCTCTTAGAAAACACAAGATCGTGTCGTATAACACCGTTCCTTGCTTCACATCCTCACATTCATTCTCGAGAAGGGTTGTAGAAACCGCAAGCCAAAAAGATCATGTCTTATGCAACGGAAGCACCGCCCAGCCCTTCTGCGCACATGCCGCTGGCTCGCTCGGTCTTGGACCCCGAGGCGTCCAGCAGGAACCTGTCGGCCATCCACGGAAACTTTATTCCGCTCCAGAGCCCCGAAGGCCTGTTCTTGGTTCCTCCGGAACGGGCAAAGTACACCCACCGGCAACGGTCGCGCTCTCCGCGACGACGGCAGGACCAAGGCGTCCATCTTCATCTCAGTCTGACCGACTCGCAGATGGACAAGCTCACTTCGACGTGCGTGACCCCGTGTAAGCAGCCCGACAGGAAGAAACCACGTTGCTAACCCGTGCAGACTGGCCAGAGAGAACGAAGCTGAAATGATGCTGGGCCAGGGAGTTTATACGAAGCAGCATGACAACACCTCTTCGTCTCTTCTCCAGAATGGGGTGCCCTTGGCTGGGGTGCCCTTGGCTGCCTCATCCACTGCCCAGGATTCGAGAAGAGCGGCCACGAAAGACTCCCGCGATAACCAACACCATGGAAGCCGCCAAAACGGATATAGGACCGCCAACGCGGATTGTTGTGCGTCGACAGCACGCAGACAGCCGCGATCCAGCTCCCCCGAGCGGATCCGTCAGTCTCCCCCCAAAAGTGCCAATCATTTTACAACATCGGACCTCTCTGCAGATGCGGTATCTACGTACCACGAGCGCAGACACAGAGCCATCCCATGCTCTACTGCCGAAACCCATCTGGAGAACACCACCAGCCGCAGTCCACAGCAGCACCCTAGCCCTCATTCTCTTCGCCTGCCGCAAGAGCAAGAGCCCGACAAATACGAAATAACAGACACATCCTCGTCGGTCTATTCCATGGACGAACTCCCCGCGGCCCTCTTCAGCCCACCGTATACCAACAAAGTGCCCGAGGATACAGCCTGTGGCCATCAGTCCGGGCAGCTGCACGAATGTGCGAGGTGGTCCGTGGTGACACCCAGGTCCATGTCGAGTCCGTCCGACCAGTCCGGCAACAAAGAACTGCACAGTCCGGTAGCTGCACCTCACGCGGGCTTCTCGTCTCTGGCAGGCGCGTCCACCAAGCCTGTCGCAGCACAGAGGGGCCGGAAGGTTATGGTTGGCGAGAACGGCTGGCTGGAGCGGACAGGCGATTCGGGGAACAACCGGTCGCCGCCGAAGAAGAGCGGCATCATAGACGCACTGAAACGGATGGCCAAGGAGGCAGCAGACATCAAGGTCGCCCGGCGACCCAAGGGTGGCAGGAAACCTCGCCAGACGTCGCGGATGCGAACCTCGCTCAGCCCGCGGGAGCAGAGCCTCCTGTACAGCGAGCTGGAATTCCTCCTGACATCGGCCCTGGACGGTTACATCAATAGCCAGTTCTCTGCCGGCCGGCTGGATGCAGACAAGTACAAGAAGATCGTCGACATGTGGTATCACAAAGGCCGTCCCAGGGTGATCGGCTTTCGCTATGACCTGGAGACGCAGCTGGATCTCGTGCGTCTGCACCTGGAGGAGTTCCGGTTCTACGGCGACAGGGCCGGCGTGCTTGTCGCCGTGGCTGGCATCCTCGACATGATGAAGGCGAATGCGCGTGCGATGCGCATCCGGACTTTCTGCCAGCCGGACCCGGCGATCGCGAAGCAGCTGCTTGACTCACAGAACTTGTTCAACCTGCTCGGCTGCTCCGAGCCCTGCCAGATTCAGCTGGCCGAGGTTGTGCAGTTCTTCAAGATCGTTCTCGAACGGGAGAGCCGTGCCTTGGCAGGGGAGAACACGCCCAGCACGTAGAGGTCGCGGTCTCGCTCTCCAGACAGAGAGCGGTGTCAGACGTGTCTAGGACGATGGAGTAGATATCTTGGGTCAAGCGATTATCCGTTGCGAGCTCGGCTTGCCTCTCACCGGGGCTGCACATGCACATGATAGCTCGCTGCTGGCAAGACTGCTGGCAAGAAGACGCATGATATGGGAAGATGTAAGATAGGAAGCATTGACAGATAAACCTGCTAGTCGTGGAAAACAGAACGGCGACCCTTGCGTCTCAGAACATCGTCACATGTGAAAAGCAGAACGAAAGCCATGCAGAGCACAGCAAGAAGAGGGCTCTTTTCCAGCCCTGCCAGAGAGAAGAAAGATCCGAGGCGTGCCAAGCGCGCTGCACCCCCTACCGGTATTCCCCCTACCGGTATTCCACCTCGGTGTGCCGACTGGACACGGTGCGATCATACCCGCCGTCTTGGCCCCGAAAGTCCTCGTAGTAGACATCGGTGGACCCCCCGTGGCGTCGCCGCCGATCGACGCTGCGGTTGCGGCTGCGGCTGCCGTGGCGGCTGCCGTGGCGGCTGCCGTGTCGGCTGGTGCTTGAGCTGGGGCTCGGACTGCGGCTGATGACGACGCCCCGGTCGCCGCGTCGATGGCGGCCACGGTAGCTGTCGTCCAGATCGTCCTCGCGGTCGCTGTCGCGCGGGCCGCTGCGATCGCTCGAATGCCGGCGGTGGTGGCGCTCGACGCGCTTCTCGATGGCGTTGGCGCCCAGGCCGCCGACGGCCGCCCCGACGATGGTGGATATGAGAGTCGCGCGGTCGTGGTCGCGGTCGTGGTCGCGGTCGCTGTGGTCATGATGGCCTTGGCGGTTGCGGGCGCGGGCAGCCGCTTCGGAAGCCTCCCGGGCGGCCAGGCCGCCGACGATGGCCCCAATGACGCCGACGCCGATGCCCGACGCCGACGTGCTGAAGGTGCTGTCGAGCGCGTGCTTCGTCTTTGTGAGCGGACCCCGAGAGCTGCCGCCACGCTCACGCTCGTGCTCGTGCTCGTGCTCGTGCTCATACTCGGGCGACGGCGAGCGGGAGTCGCCACGTCCGGACACCACGGAGCGTGACGAGGCTGGCGGCACCGACCGAGGCCGGTGGTGGGTCGACGGCACTTGCAGTGCGACATCGCGGTCAAAGTCCGGGTTTGAAGCCCCCCTCGGCTCGTGGGAAGTATAGTTGCCCGCGGGCGTCATGTAGGGGGCTGCAGAGCCGCTGTAGTCGTCTTCCAGCGTGCCCCGACTGTAGCGTCTGCCGTGAGACGAGCTGCGAAGGTCACGACGGTCGTCGTCGTCGTCGTCGTAGTTGCGAGACATGATTTGCAGATGGGCAGGTGAGATGGGCAGGAAAGATGTGCGGGCGGGAAACGGTAGGAGCAGAATGGGAACGATGGAAACAAGCAGGTTGAGCCGCTGACTGACACGCTGGGCACTAGGCGGCACGAGGCTGCATATATATACTTCCGCACATACACAAGCACAATGTGACATGGCAAGGCAGCCCAAAATCCAACCCCGGTGGCGCAGGATCCGGCCGGCCAGAAAAGGCAAAAGAGGGTGTCGTCACATGGTGGGCCGGCCGCCAATGAAAACAGCGGGAGCAGGACGATGCCCGGCTGTGCAAGCACTGCGAGTCATCACCTCGCAGCCGGTAGCATGCGCACTAGGGCTGCAAGAGGCCAAACCACGCCTGCATGTCAGAAGTCGGCGGCTGTCGGCAGGGGTCAGAAGGCCAAGCAAGCATGTCGCTCGCCAATCCAAGATACCCCCCTCCCCACACACACCAGCGGCAGCCGTGAGCGGGGCTGTGCTGCTTGCTGCAAGGTGCTGTCCAGCAGAAACACCGAGGGAGGCCCCAGGGCTTTCTCGAAGGCGTTCCTGGACACTCTCGACCGCCACGGTTTGGCTCGCTGGGCCGGGAAGAAATGCTCTCCAGCAAGAGGCCTGCCATCGCCAGATGCAGAGGGATGCGGAACCCGGCTGAGCCACCTGTGGATCGCATCGCGTCGTGATGTGGTTGGTGTGCAGGGGGGGGGAGAGCTGGCGGCACGCCTTTCCGTTTTCCTCCTCGTGCCGAATTTCAACTTCCCCCCTCACGTGTACAAACACGTGATCACCGTGTCCGACGGCTAAACCCCGGAAGATATAATCACGCCCGAACACCGGCCTCGAAAGGTAGCGTCTCCGCATTTGACCCGGCCCGCAGAGAGGGATGGCGGTAAGGCCAGGGCTGCTCGGAGTCCAGTGTAATTGCGAGTATTTATTGATCCTGCGTGACCGCCTCTCTGCTCGAGAATCACTGCCAACGCTCGTCCCGATTCCTCGGCAGACGGTGCAAGCTGCTGCAAAGCCCACATCATGGCCTCTTCTCCCGAAATCCTGCTCGCCGGCAAAGATAAGGCCTCCCTTGCCTGCCAGATGCAGGACCTTGGCGAGAAATCGCTTTCCCCTTCGCAGGCCCCCCTCTCCGCCGTCTCGGCCTCCAGGGACGACGATGTTCGGCCTCCAAATTCCCCGGAAGAGGTGCCTCTGCAGAGATGGAACCAATCCAAAACCAACATGTTCCGCTACTTCGCCACGCTCTACTCCTTTGCCGTCATGGGAATGAACGATGCTGCCCTCGGCGTATGCTCTTCTTCCCCCGCCCCCCATCTTCCTGGAACCTAGAGGCTCTCGCTGACAGACATTGGCCAGGCTCTGATTCCATATGTAAGCAGCAACGGCCTGGCCTCGCATCATGGCTGCCTCGCGGCCCCCAGTCAGACAGTAATGCTAAGCAGGGTCTTGGCCTAGATCGAGCCCTACTACAATGTCTCATACACCGTCATATCCCTCGTCTTTCTCTCCTCCTTTGTCGGCTACATGTTTGCTGCCCTTCTCAACAACCTCATCCATCATCATTTTGGACAGGTTGCCGTCGCCTTTTTGGGCCCTCTCGGCCGCCTGATGGGATACGTCCCCATGGCATGCCACCCGCCCTTTGCCGTACTGCCGGTCATGCTGCTGTTCCCCGGCTTTGGAAACGGCCTGGAGGACAGTGCTTGGAATGCCTGGATAGGCAACATGCAGAACGCCAACGAGCTTCTCGGCGTCCTACACGGCGCCTACGGCCTCGGCGGCACCATTGCCCCTCTGATCGCTACCGCCATGGTAACAAAGGGAAACCTGCCGTGGTACACCTTTTACTACCTGATGATCGGCTTGGTTGGCATAGAGGCAGCCTTGGCCATCTGCGCCTTCTGGGGTGCATCCGGCCGTGTGCATCGTGCTAGCTACAAGCTGGCCTCCGGCGGCGGCCGCACCACCACGAGGCACGTCCTTCGCGAGCCCATCACATGGACTCTGGCTGTGTTTCTCCTGGGCTACGTCGGCGCCGAGGTCAGCCTGGGCGGCTGGATCGTGTCCTTTATGCTGGATGTCCGCGGCGCCGAAAGCTTCGCGGCGGGCATTGCCGTGACCGGGTTTTGGCTCGGCCTCACGGTCGGCAGAGTGGTCCTGGGCTTTGTCACTGGTCGTATCGGCGAGAAACTGGCCATTACCATCTACCTGGTGCTATGTATCGTCTTGCAGCTGCTGTATTGGCTTGTGCCCTCGTTCGTCGCCTCGGCCGTTTTTGTCGCATTTCTCGGTTTCATGCTGGGGCCGCTCTTCCCGGCCGCCATTGTTGCTGCCACGAAACTCCTCCCGGCCGACTACCACGTCTCTGCCATTGGCTTCGCCGCTGCGTTTGGTGGCGGGGGTGCTGCAGTGTTCCCCTTTGCCGTGGGTGCCATTGCCCAAAGTAAAGGCGTCCAGGTCCTGCAGCCCGTTGTTCTGGCCATCCTCGCTTTCATATTCATTGTGTGGTGCTTTCTTCCCGGAGGTCTCAGGCCGGGAGGCCTGGAGCATGCCAGGGACCACAACGAGAAGATTGGACACGAAGTTCGGAGTGCCTACCGATGGGTCACCAGGAGGATTTCTGCGCCGACACAGGAGCCAATCGGACTCTGAGTTCCCGTGCGCTTTTCTGCGTGTGGCTTTATTCCGATGTTCTCCTCATCAACTCGTCTGCGAGTCGTCGAATATAAAAGTCCCTTGTCTCGAGGGGAAGGCCCTTGAACGTCTTCGATATCTTGGAGATGTCTTGTCGGGCTCTTTCATAGGCCGCCAGGTCCCTGTTCGCATACACGTCACGTCCAAGGGAGTAGCCGTTTTCGAGGTCGCGGAAGAACACGTTCACAGCAACGCTTTTTGCGGACAGAGGACTGGCGGTATGCAGCCAGAGCTGTGGAAGGAACAAAACGTCGCCGGGACCAACGACAGCCTCGTGGGGGTGGCAGCCAGGTAGGAATGGGGTTTCCAGAGATGAAAACACGTCAATGCTCGAGCTAGATGCCCCGGGGGCGAATCCAAGCTGCGTGACATCGGACGGGGGGAAGAGGAAGAAGCGCTTCGATCCCTGGACCTGGCAGTATACGTTTGCAAGAACCTGTCCGAAGCCAGGCGCCGTTAGAATATGTCTCCTGCGTATATGTGTTTTGGTGTTCCAAGAAACTCACATCATAATGTAACCACATATTGACCGGGCCAGAGATACGCAGCACGGAGCTGTAAAGCCTCTCGTCGACAAACGCCAGTTCGGGAGGCAAAATGAAATCATCCGAGAGGGTTGGAAAATCCACAGTCAGCCGTGCTGGCACGTCTGAAGGCTGGTCAGCCGAGAGGGCCCGGAGGTAGAGCTTTTTCCCCATGTCCACATCGCGGACGAAGTCTCCAAACTCCCGAGTTGTGTAGCGGAAGTTCTTGGACACAAAGTCCATGGCCTGGCTTGACGACTCGTGAACGACAACCTGCGGTCCGGTGTGTCAGTGGCAGTCGAGTTCTGTCCAGCCAGGGAGTTTCAGCTCACGTTGCGCCCTGGGCCTACTTTCATGGCCAGATAGTCCGTGTCCCATTTGGCCGTGCAGGGCCCAAGGTTGAGGCCCTCGAATATGGCCGGCTTGCCGCCCTGGATGATGCCAAGAAACTGGTCCTTTGATGCCAGTTTCAGACGAGGAACCAGTGCGATTGCTGTAGGTGCTGTTTGCGTGTTTGGTTCCGCCGTGAATTTCGACTTGTCGTCGGAAATAATCGACGTGCTCACGTACTCCCATCTTTCTGGCTCGGTTGGACGGGTCGTGGGAGCTCGAGCGGCAGCAGTTGGACAGACACGGAACTTGTACAGACCCTTTGACCAGATCGATCCCATCGAGAAACACGTCATTCCACCACCGACAATAGCAGCCTCGCCATTGCCGGTGCCTATAACCGATGCGCCCACCAATACCGGCCGAGGGGTTTCCGGGTCGAGGAACGTGCCGTATTCTAGGTATTCGACGTCCTCTTTTCCATCTTTACTGATACAGTACCGAAGTATGTCGCCTCCCGCAAGCACGCTTCCGCCGTCGGCGATGCCTCCTACAAGCACTGTCCAGCCGTCAACTTGCGTACACGCAGCTCCGAATCGGCTTAGGAGATGCGCAGCCAACATGTCTCTAGGGGACTCGAAGCGGATTGTTGGTTCCTGTACTTGTGAGTAACACATCCGGGTTGTGTATGACGCATGGGGGCTCCTTACCTTGACCTGGGACACGTCAAGCACCCATCTGACGGCTTGGTTATTGACGACATTGTCAGCCGTCATGCCACCAGCTAGAGTCCCGTAGAACGCGCCTGATTCCCCCACCACTCTCCCCGAACAGAAGAGAACAGCCCCGAACAGTGGTGGTGGCCGCAAGGAGCCGACTACTGTGCATTCCGTCCACCCATTGGCAGGGTGGTAGAGAAGATAGCTAGAGAACACGGTAGAGGGGCTAGACTTCCCGCCGGCCAAGAGAGCCAGCTGTGCGCTGTGAAGCCGCGTTACAGAGTGTCTAAACAATGGAAGTGGCAGGCTCTGTGCCTTTTGCCATCGATATGTATCTTTTTTAATGACCCACGCGTCCCTGAAAGGGCTGGTTGGAGATGCGCGGCCGCCGGTCAGGAGATACCCAGCATCACCAATGTCCGTGAGAGCCGAGAAAGTTCTGGCGGGTGGTCCTCGTCCCTTAAGCAGATCGCCCTCTGTGGTCATTTGTTCGCCAGTGGCACTGTAGACATCGTATGACGAAAGTCGACAATCGGTTCCGATTCCAAACAGATTTGCCAGACGGGGATCGCCCACGGCATCTTTTACGATCAACGGCACTCCAAACCGCCTCAGCCCGGTGTTTTTATGTTGTCCGACGGGCGAGAAGCATATGCTGATATCAGACGTAGGTGCTTTCGTGTCCTTGGCCGGTACCTGTTCGTCGTAGCCACAACCCAGAGCCGAGTTGCTTGCGTGGAGAAGAAAGTAGTGGCTTGCAAAATGGGCAAACTCTTCCCACTCGTCGAACACTTCTACTTTGTCTAGCTGGCATCTGTCGGCAGGCGACAGGAAGAGGGGGTCTTTCCACGCCTGCCATAATGACCAGCATCGGGTTTCCAGCCAGCCCAAGGAGCGGAAACGCTTCTCCTGTGCGTCTATGGTTGGGTATTCGTGGACGCATTTCAAAGGCGTGCCTAATTTTTCAAAATGCTGCAGCATTGCCTGCGCAAAGGGAACGGATGGGCCCCCTGGCAGGATCTGCTCGAGCAGACAGAATTCGGCTGTTTCATACATCAGCAGCAAATCTCCCGCGACGGAGCCAAAGGCGTCTTACCCTTTCCGACAGTGCTAGCCCAGTCTATTTGGGTGGTGTCAGCATGCAGGCCACATTTTCAATGTACTATGTATGGACAAGCAGTCGGGATCTCACAGATCAGCGCATCGGCGGACGCCAGTTCCATGTATGTGATGGATACCTCGGCGACGAACAGGAACTCGGAGTTGGCGGTGTCCACGAGTCTTGCGAGGTCCTCGCCAATGGCAGAATACTGCCGCAGATCGCAGGCAATCTGGCAGTACTGGTCACTTTTGAGCAGTATCCGGGGGTGTTCTGGAAACTCTAGGCTTGTCAGAGGCTCCTGGAGCTCGACGGTCTGCTTCACAATGTTCCTTTTCGCAGATATGACATCGGGGAAGTCGACGTCCACAAACTTCACCCCCTTGCAGCTGTCTGGATAGCGGGACATGGACTGCCAAGGGAGGACATCGCTACAGAACCCCGTTAGTCAAGTCCGAATTCACAAGAGGATGCCGTCTGCCTGCCTTCCACATCCCAAGCTGACAACCACCTTGGCCTTTGAACTCGGACGGCCAAGAAAATTGCGGACCATGACATCAATCAGGTGGAGTCGAAGATGGTACCCGCGGTTTATGAGCGGAGCCCGCCTCTGGAACTTTTTAACAAAGTAACGGTAGTACTCGCGCTCGCCGGAATAGTAGATGCGCTCTACGCTCCTCTTCGAGACGATGCTGCTGTTGTTTGTCTGGCCGTCAGGGTCAGAGCTGCACAAGCGAGAAAGGAGAACGGATCCGGATGCTCACAGCCATGACGAGATCGTCCCGGCCCTTGGCCGGAATAGCAGGCATATTGTCGGCAAGCTGCAGATTGGACGCCGGATTACAGATTTCTACCTTCAGCGCCCAAGCCTCGTGAGAATGACTGAGAAACTCTTTTCGGTATATTTTAAGAGTGGGTCAAATTCACGTGTTACCAACCTAAACCTGGGTGGGTCCCCTTGCCCGAGCTAGCTCGTCTACTATTATGTAGAGGCCCTCGCACTCAGACTTTCTGGCTTGCATCGTCGCCTTTTCATGCACTTCCGTCCCCCCCCTCACCAGATCTCGCATCGTGGGCAGCATCGCGAATAATCTTGTCCGCCAGAGCCTCGGGGACCCCGGCCATCTGATATCCCCAGTTCACGGCGCTGGTGGCAACTCTGCCGTCGCAGACATGGCCAATCAGGCACTCAACTTCGTGACCTTCAACCAGGATCACAGCTGTCTTGCTGTTGGCACCTCCAAAGGCTTTCGCATATACCACACCGACCCGTTTTCCAAGATCTTCAGCAGCGATGACGGAAGCGTGTCGATCATTGAGATGCTCTTCTCGACGTCGCTTGTCGCCATGGTCCTGTCGCCCAGGCATCTGGTGATACAGAATACAAAGGTGCTTCTGCCTGGGGCGGCGGGATAGAACCGGAGGGATAGCAGGCCTGCATGTTCCGGCGACTTATGCTGACACATGTGCCAATTGTCCAGAGAGCCTCCGTTATCTGCGAGCTCACGTTCCCCTCGGCCGTGCTTGCAGTCCGTCTCAACCGCAAACGTCTTGCCGTCGTGCTCGAAGACGAGATCTACCTGTACGATATCGCCAACATGAGCCTTCTCTACACCATAGCAACATCGCCGAACCCTAGTGCCATCTGCAGTCTCTCGCCATCTTCCGAAAACTGCTACATCGTCTATCCCCTTCCCAAGCCCCGCGAGGACCGGGATGAGAAACGGCCTTCGCATGCGCCGCCGCTGTCAGCCTACGTTGCGCCCACGTCGGGTGATGTCCTCATCTTTGACACGCTCTCTCTCAAGGCCGTCAATGTCATCGAGGCCCACCGGTCGCCCCTTTGCTGCATTGCCATAAACAGCGATGGCACCATGCTGGCTACCGCATCCGAGACCGGCACCATCATCCGCGTGTTCAGCGTGCCTAACGGACAGAAGCTCTACCAATTTCGTCGGGGAACGTATCCCTCGACGATATACAGTATGTCCTTTAATACAAGCTCGACACTTTTGTCTGTCTCCTCGGCGTCCGACACCGTACACATCTTCCGGCTGGGTGGCCCCCAAGGACCACAGGCGGCTAGCGGCTCGGCCTTGGCCGCCGGGGTCGTCGATCCTGGTCCGCCCCGGCAGGACCGGTGGGCCCGGTCTCGCAGCCATGACAGCCTTAACGATTCTCTGGGCAGCACAGCCGGTTCGCCACATAGCGATGCCGCAGATCTGACGCCCGGATCCAGCAAGGACGGTGGCCTGGTTGCGCAGAGAAGGCAGAGCGGCTCGTTCAGCAGCATTCTAAGGAGGTCGTCCCAGATCATGGGCCGAAGCGTGGCTGGTGTCATGGGGTCTTACCTGCCACAAACAGTAACCGAGATTTGGGAGCCGCTGCGTGATTTTGCTTACATAAAAATTCCAAAGGCCGGGTCCGGCCCGGCGCCCAAAACCGGCGTTTCGAGTGCCTCGACCAATAACTCCTCGGGTTCTGGGTCCGGGTATTCCGGTGGGCCGGTAAGGAGTGTTGTGGCGATGAGCAGCAACAGCCCCCAAGTCATGGTCGTCACTAGTGATGGCGCCTTTAGTGTCTTCAATATCGATTTGGCGCACGGCGGCGAAGGCTTCCTTGTCAAGCAATTCTCGTGGGTTATCAGCTCTACACTTACTCTCGCTTATACTCTCCTATGCAGGTCACTGATGGATTTGGTAACAGGATTCTTGATGTCGACGACAGGCTAGATGCGTCTTCGTACGGAGCTTGAGGGGGGGTGTATTTGCTTTGGCTACCTATCTGTTGCCCCCTGGTGTCATTTGTGCGTTTATTTTGCAGGACACGGCCGTGTTCTGTGGGAGTCGGCACCCGCATTTAGCAGGCGTTTGGGAGGGAGGCGTCGTGGTGTGGTTTTCCCTGAAATGGGCTTTGGTTGTGGCTATTTCATTTTCGTTCCCTACATAGTTCTGGAACAATAGCAGTACGTGCAGGAAGAGACATGTATAGTAAACGGTATCGGAAAACACTATCTATCCGGTATTGCAACACATGGCAGCCTGTCATGGCTATCAGATTGTGCAGTATGTTTTCAATTTTCAACCTGTTGTTTAACAGCATCTCGCCCGTTTCCGCATTTGCGTATCAGCACCCCAATCGTAGAAAACGTGGCTGCAATTCATATATTCGTCCAGTTGCCCGAGAATTCAAACCTTTAGCCCAAGCAATGTTGCAACAAGAAAAGGCGGGAATCAACCCGGAGAGCCCAAAGCCGTCATACCCATAAGAATTTGAAAGAATACAAAAAGACAAAGAGACCCCAAAACTCTCGGCAGGGAGACGACCCGGGCCGGTAAAGCCAGGCAGTCTCTGATGGGGAAGAAAGTAGCAGCAGTACCAAAAACGACGACGCCCGTGGAGAAAATACAGTCACGCCTTCTATCGTACGTATGGCTGGTTCATGAGAGCCACCTCGCGGGCGATATCGCCCCACTCAAGCTCCCTCTTGAAACCAGACCCGCCCCCCTGCTGCAGATGCTGTATCTCTTCCCACTTGAGCAGTTCATATGCAAATCGCAGATGCGGCTGGATGATAACGTTCAGTCGGCGAGCGCGCACAAAGCAGTAAGCCCGGGGGAGAGAGAGCTTCATCGACCGCATAACTTCAGCGATACATATGGTGGCACTCCGGGAAACACCGACGCGACAGTGCACAAGGGTAGCTGTACCGTTGCGGCGGCCGCGCTCTAGATGAAGGGTCCCATGTTAGCAAACGTGTAGATGGCACCGGGGAGTTGGCCGCTTACCGATAAAGTCGAGACATCGCCCAAACTCTCCGGTCAGGGGATCTATCCCATTATCCTGAACACCCTGGACAGTGCAGACATTGTCTTCTCCCCATTCCTCCAGCTCCCCATCACGCCACATGGCCAGCTCTCCTACGCTCAGAATCTGAGTGATCCCAAGCGCTCTCAATAGGCCCGGATTGTTTGCGTGATTGAGATTGCCCAGGTACATGTAGTCAAGCACCCTGCTTGGGAACGAGCCGTCTAGGGCGGCGAACCACTTGGGCTCGTCCTGTATCATGCTTGTGATTGTCGCGAGGTCTTTTCCAGCGCACGCCGGCGACTCACGGAGGAGGCGCGGTGCAAGCGCTGTCAGCAGCGCCACATCGGTAGGATATGCAAAGAAGTTGCGTCGCATAGCCGTATGGAGATGCAGCCATGCGTCCGGAACGGGTCGTCCGGTGCTGAAGCTGAAATACGCGATCCCAAGCATGGTAGATTCGGTATAGCCATCCGCACAATGGATGAGGATCTTTTGCGGACGAAGAATGGGGTCGTCGGGCAGCAGGGCAGCTGTGGCCCCCATCGTCGTATCGGCCAGTGCTGTCGGGGCGGGCGGGTCCAGAGCGGTGCCGTGGGCGAGGCGGTAGATGCACTTGCAGGTTTCCAGAATTGCATCGGCCTCGTCTTGGGACCACGTCGAGGGGTGGATGATGCCCGACGACGGGAATTCCAGATGGACTGGCTGGCCGGCGGGAGAGCCAGTTCCCCCCAGCGTATGCAGGGCATCCGGGTTCAGGCGGCCAAGGTCGTTGCACTCAATCAAGACGTCATATTGTAGCTCTTCTCCAGAGCCTCGTTCAGGAGTAGGGCCGAGCCAGACGTTGCATGAAACTTCCGAGGCCATGGTCATGGCGTACATCTCCCGTCTTTCCTGGTGGAAGAAGTCGACCACGTTTCCGGTGAGATGCCCGCTCGAGTCGACAGCAACAATTTCGGGGTGGGTCTCCTCGAATGTAGAGAAGGCAGCCGTGCATGTGAACGTATTGTAGACGGGCAGCGGGTCGCCGTTCAGATCGTGCTTCTCTCTCCACCGTCTTTGGGCAGCAGCAATATCCCACGCGAGCTTCTCGACAGCGACGCCATCGTCGCCATATACTATAATGTCGGAAGTCATGGCGGTCTTCGCGGCCTGGATCTGGAAGTTCCTCACGGAGAATCCCTCCTTTGGATCGGCGTCGAGGAACTCGGCCGTCGGCTCGGCCTGCATAAATTCGTCGGGCGCAATAGCACCCTTCAGGCGAGAGGTGTGCAACTGGCCATCAGCCTTAACGACGGTCACCCCCCTCAAGCAAGTGGGTGTTCTTCTCAACGCACGCCTGCGCTGTGAGAAGAATGCCTGCTGCATGAAATTGCCCGGGTGCAGGCCGTGGAACCAGGGGAAGACAAGGGACGGGTCCGGCAGAGGTTGGCGGGAGATGTAGTCCAGCGCAGCGGCCACGCCGGCGGCATCAATCGTATAGAGTGCCAGGTGGCCCTTCTCGCAGCGAGGATACCGGGAAGGCGGGAACAAGATGGACGGCTGTGGCCAGTCGCAGTACCTTTTGCTGTTCTCGGGTGGAGACGGTGGAGGTGTCGTTGCAGCGGCAGGCGGAGGTGATCCAGGAGGGCATACAGGCACGTGCTTATTTGGAATAGATGCCGGAGGCTGGGGCTGAAGCGCCTGGCTGGCCATCTTCTCCATATCGCGGCTGATGGAGGAGGAGATGGAGGTGATGCCCGACGAGGCACGGTGGGGAGGCACCGGCCGGGTCAACGCGATGGTGGCCATGGTGATGCGGACGGACGGCTCGCTGGGCGAGCCGGCACCAGAGAGACGGGAGCCGGAGGCCTGGATAAGAGGTTGGTGGCAGGAGGAGGTGGTCGGTCGATTGCTTGTCTGGCAGGCTGTCAGCCCCTCTGTGCTCGTGTGTTTTTAATGCCTCGACGCGAAATCGGCACGAAGTGAATGGCTGAGACGGTGATGAGGTAGTGGAGAACGAGCCCGGCGACGACCAGGATAGGTGTGCAGGATCGCATGTCAGGGAATACGGGCGGCATAAATTTTAAATTGAGGCACAAGAGTGCGGGGATGGCATTAAAAGGGAAAAGGGAACAAACGAGAACTCAGCCCAGTTCCTGATGAATAGGAGACGCCTTATCGCGCATACCTGTTTAGAGACGGGAGGGTGTGGGCGACCGTTTAGGATGCGGCAAGAGATAAGAGGCGAAAGATGATAGCAACGGTGCCAACGCGATAAATGCCCAGAAGCTAGGGGCCGAAGGAGTTCAACCCGCGCATTGGGAGCTCCGTCAATTCTGTACTCGTACAAGTCGAGGAGGAGAGAAACGGGCGTCGGCGCAGTGGGCAGCACGAGATTGAGAAGAGAGACGGAACAGAAGCCGAGAGGTGAGATGGAGGGAGAGAAGAGAGGAGAGAGAAGAGAGGAGAAAGAGGAGAGGAGAGAGGAGAGGAGAGAGAGGAGAGAGAGGAGAGAAGAAGGTAGGGAGAGGCAGGCAATACGTTAACAAATACTACGCGGGAGAATCTCTGAATGGTATGACACACGACGGTAAACGTTCTGGGAGACTGATCCAAGGGGGACTGGCGAATGAGAGCAGCACCCGCCTGATTTTTAGGGAGGGGGGGAGTCCAAGATCCCGGGGGGAGGGGGGGGGGGGGGGGACAAGAAGAAGGACGCAGTGGGCAGATCCAAACAATAGTATAGGGGGCGAAGACGAAGGCGATGCTGAGGAGGACGAGGGCGAGGGCGAGGGCGAGGATGGGGGCGATAAGGAGCCGTTGCGGACTGCCCAGATGCATTGAAGAGGTCCAGGGCACGACGAGGCTGGAGGAAAGCGGCACGATGGCTGGCAGCAGAAGGAGAGCAAAAGGCGAGCCTAGAACGAAGGCGGGTTCACTACGATAAGACATCGCGGACGAACAGCCGAATCACAGCACATGTGGGCCGCAAGCTGCTGGACAGAGCGGGGCCACGCAGAAACACAGCCAATGGGACCGCCATGCAGCGCTCCATCACACGGGCCCCGCTTCGTGGGCGGGTATCTGAGGCGGGTTCTCGTCGCCAGCTGGGCACAGCCAAACAGTGCGCGCACTCGTGCATGCTCGTACATGCTCGTAGTATCTTGTATTGGCAGGAGCACGACGGCACAACTGCCGGGATTCGGAGCCCTGTCGGAAGCGCGTCGTCTGCGGCCACGCTTGCTCCTTTGCCATGGCAAAAACCGCCTCGGATTCGGCGCGCACGAGAAGTGCATGCCATGTAAGATACGTGATGTCATCATTCGTGGGGAGCTGCGTGCTCAATGAGGGCCCCACTTTATGCCTCAGGCAAACACATTCCGTAAGCTGTCACTGCGCCTGGCAACATGGCAGCAAAGTCTCTGCAGACATCCGCCTCCTGGAAGCATCGACCGTGCCGCCCTCCGCGACCCCGTCGACGAGCATGAGGTCTTCTGTCGAACAGCACGCGGCCGCCGACGCCCACCACCTCACGGTGCGCGGCCTCGGCGTCGGCCTCGCCGTCGGCCTGATCATCTGCTGCTCGAACATGTACTTCGGCCTGCAAACCGGCTTTATCAGCACCATGTCGCTGCCGTCGAGTCTCCTGGGCTTCGGCATCTTCAAGGCCCTTGCGCGCCACCTGTCATACCCCTTCTCGCCGGTCGAAAACGTCCTGGTGCAGTCTGTTGCCGGCAGCATGGCCATTGCGCCGCTGGGGTCCGGCTTTGTCGGCGTCCTGCCGGCCATGAACTATCTGCTTACCCCGGACGAGCAGGGTCCGATTCGCCTGTCTCTCCTACAAATGATATTCTGGTCGCTGGGGCTCTGCTACTTCGGCGTCCTCTTTGCCGTCCCCCTGTGCGTTGCGCCCTGCCGTCACCTGGGACCACACCTCCTCACCCGCCCATTCGTTAGCTGATAGAACAGTCGTCGCCAAGTCATTATCCGAGAGAAGCTCAAGTTCCCAAGCGGCTTCAGCACCGCTGTCCTGATCAGCGTCCTCCATGGAAGAAAGCGAAAGATAACCCCGGGCAGCCTTCCGGCCGACTTTGCCAGCCTGGCCGGCGAGGACGACGCTGCAGTCCTCCCTGCCTCGTCCCCGGCCCTTGCCACTGCCCCGACATCTGTCTCGTTGCCTGATGCGGCCGCCGGCGTGGATGAGCACTGCCCCACCCCAGAGCACGAGCTTCGCCGCCGGGAGGAGTGGCGATCAAACCTGAGGCTTCTCCTCATATGCTTTCTCGTCTCCGGTCTCTTTACGCTTGCCACCTACTTTATCCCTCTGCTCAGGAACCTGCCCATTTTCGGCTATACTGCTGCCCATACGTGGCTTTGGACCTTCAACCCCAGCCTTGCCTATATCGGGCAGGGCGTCATTATGGGACCGGAAACAACTCTGCACATGCTGCTGGGTGCCTTCGTGGGTTGGGCCGTCCTGTCTCCATTGGCAAAGCAGCGTGGCTGGGCTCCGGGTCCCATTGATGACTGGGAGAGTGGAAGCAAAGGGTGGATCGTATGGATCTCCATCGCCATCATGCTGGCCGACGGTGTTGTCAGCCTGGCCCACGTCTCTGTTCGCTCTGTCATCCAGTACTGGCCACAGACCCGCTCTGCCGTTGACAAACGCCTCAAGGGCAGCATCTTTGCTAGCTTTCTTCCCAAACCGCCGCCAGCTGGCTACGTTGCCGTTCCAAGCTCGGATGAGCCAGCCAGCCGCGACTCCCTGTCTGTGCCGACGAGCTCCCCCTCCGGCTTTGCCGTACCAGGCCCAGGTTTCGGCCATGGTGGCGAAGACTTAGACTTGGTCAACGAAGAGCGCTTGTCTGAGCGTGATGCGCCGCCAGAACAGCAGATCGGAGCCAAGGTTGTGTCCATCGGACTCGTCTTGTCCATACTGTTCTGCATTGCGTGCATTCGCTTTTCTTTCGGGCCCATCGTGCCTCTTTATGCTACCGTTATTTCCATATTGATGGCCCTAGTTCTCAGCATCATGGGCGTTCGGGCGCTTGGAGAGGTAGGTGCTGGATCTCATACATGTCCTTTGTCACCGCACAACGACTACGTCTGGCTGTTGGTCTCTAACGACGCGCTGCAGACCGATCTGAACCCTGTTTCAGGAATCTCCAAGCTCACACAGCTTTTTTTCGCGCTCATTGTACCTGGATCACACAAATACAGTGTTTTGATAAACCTGGTAGCAGGTGCCGTCTCTGAGGCTGTAGGTTTGACGGCATTTCCACCTGGCGAACAACGGGAGACTGACACGGCGGCTGCCGTCCAAATCAGGGTGCCCTCCAAGCTGGTGAGCTGATGCAAGACCTGAAGACCGGTCATCTCCTCGGAGCAGCACCAAGTGCCCAATTTTGGGGACAGGTCATAGGCACCAGTGTTGGTGCGATTGTCAGCGCATTTCTGTACCGTCTGTACACCACGTAAGTCGCCCAAAATCTATGGCCGCGAGACACCCGGTAGAAGGCCGAATACTAATGCCAACGGCCATATCAGGGCTTATGAGATCCCCTCCGATCTCTTCCAGATCCCTACCGGGTTTGTGTGGATCTTCACTGCTCGCCTGGTGACAGGAAAAGGTCTTCCGACCATGGCTGGCGAGTGGGCAATCGGTGCTGCTGTTCTCTTTGCCATCTCGACCCTCGTGCGGATACACGCCGTCAACAGCCGCTGGCATGCATACATCCCAGGAGGCATTGCCGTTGCCATTGGTATGTCACCTCTGCTGCTGTGCATTGGGTGAGCTGCCCAGACAAGCCATTTTAACAGCCCAACAGGAATGTACAACGTCCCATCATTTACCCTCGCCCGCAGCGTTGGTGGCTTCCTCTCTTTCTACTGGAGGCTGTCCGGCCGTGATGAAACGCAGGCCATTGTACTGAGTTCGGTAAGCAGCCCGAGGGGCTCCCTGATTCGCCCTCTATCGCAGTCCTTGCTGATTTTGATGGCACAGGGTTTTATCCTCGGCGAGGGGTTTCTCAGCGTTGTCAACCTTGTTCTGCAGAGCACTGGTGTGCCTCATCTATAAACCAATATACACCTGGCCGGGCTTTGGGCCTGCGGGACATTGAAGTTCCCTGGTTGCGACTTGGAAATACTTTGCATAGTGGAGTAGGAAATGCATGTTTTGGGGGGTTTTAGAAGCTGATGGAGTACGAAATGCCGTATTTTGGTTTTTAGAAGCTGATGCACTATCTGAAACTCGAACGGGCTAGATTGAGGGCCGGGTCGGTCGCCTCGCTTGTCTCCTAGTCGCTAACTGTTTACGAATTTGCCATTTATGTCCCGAAATGCCGTCTATCAGTTTAACGCCCATGCCTGTTTTTGTGTACGGGCTTCGCCAGAAGCCGCTGCCGCATCATGTGTCCAGCTCATCCGCAGTGTCAAGGCTCGCGGGTTGTCTGGAGCCACAGCAAACGATATTTCCCCTGACAGACCTTGGCCTTCTGCTTGTTCTAGCGGCCGTGAATGCGACTCTAGCAGCAGAAAGCACTGATTCCAGTGCGTTTCCTTGGAAAATGGTCCTGTGGTAAAGGCTACCCGGTCTTTGCCCGCGGATATCCAACTCTGAGCCGTTGCATCGGCGGGCTGAATCTTCTCGTCCTGTGACGAGCCAAAGTAGATGTCGAACCACACGAGGAAGCCGTCGAGAGAGTCTGCGTTCTTGAAAAGCGACGTCTTCCAGCTGGCATCAAAGACGAGGTCGCCAACTGTCGTCTTGTGCAGGTCGAACAGCCGAAACATGCTTGAACTGCCACATATGTTTCTCGAAGGCATCACCACCGCCCGCGCGTCGTCGTAAATCCCGGCTTGCATTGCCTTCATGTCAAAGCCGTAGACATCTCGCCAAAAGGTGATGCTGTCGCAGACGTACTCCGAATCACAGACTGGCGCAATCCACAGAGACGCATGGCTGGGCACTAGAAGCCCTCCAGGCGCCAGGTACTTATCTCGGGCGTATATGACACTAGGAAGCATGGCCTCGTACAAGAGAGCGTACCCCATCCACTCGCTGACAATTATGTCGACCTCGTCAACAGGAAGCTCAACCTCCTCAATGAGGCCTTTGAGACAGGTGATTTGATCGCCCAGTCCGTTGTTGAAGATGTTTTCGCGGGCCTTGTTGATAATCTCGGACCGGTCGACGGCAATTACCAGTTTGGCACCTGCCTTCGCACAGAACATGCTGAGGATACCTGACGAGATATGTTAGAGAGACAACTGTCGAGACGCCAGTCTTCCTGTACGCGTAACCATTACGGGCCGAATAATTACCTGTTCCGCATCCGATGTCGAGCACGGTCTTCCCGGCGAAGAGGTGCTTGTTCCCGTAGATGAAGTCGCGGTATGCGTCGGTGCGTACCGCGTCTTTCAGCATGGTCTCGTGAATATCTAGAATTGGCGCGATATCAGCTCTCCTGCACGCATCACTCCGAGGGAACAAGACGTACGCACCGTTGTATGAGTAAGACTCAAAGTAGTAATCGGAGGCCCCCTTTGGCCCGGCCGCACCGTCTTTCGAAGATGGACTTTTCGCATCCGTCTCCGGCTCATTGGTACCCCAGCGCTGATCAAGAGTCTTTTGAACGGCGAGGCGGTAGTTTTCAAACTGCTTGGTGAGAGTTTCCAGCTCGGACTGCAGCATCTCGTTCTTCCGCTGAACATCCGTGGCTAACGACTCGCTGCTTCCGGCCTTCCCTGTCCTATCAGATTCTGTCGACATGGCCTGATCTGTAGCATCCCGACCCGGCTGGCTCGTTGTTGGTAGGCTGTCTAGGCAGAAGATGAGGGCATCGTTGTCGAGCACCGGCTTGAGAAACTGGTCATGCTCAAATTCGGCGGCAGATACGTCGTCCGACACGGGCAGTCCCTCGTGCACACGCTGGCGGACTGCAATACGGATAGTCTCTGGTTAGCTGGATGCCGTCTTCCTCCCCTACAACAGGAAGCAGGCCCTGCTTGGAGGAACCCACTGAAGTTGATGAGCTTAATGCAACCATAGAAATCAAGACCCAGACGGTCTCTGATGGCGAGGAAGTCGAACTTGTGCTCCTTTTTGCAGTAAGAAAGCATGGAGGCAGCGTCTTGAAACACATGGTCGTCCAGCAACGATATCACCACCTGCGGCTCTTCGTCGTCGCCCGGGTTCGTGTCGAGCCAGCCCTCTTCGTCAGACGACTCAGAGTCGCTCTGGGATCTGTAGTCAGGCATCGTTGCGCAGAGAGAGAGAGAGAGAGAGCTGCGTCAAATACAGAGGTGCTTTGCAAGTCTGGTGTTCTTTGTGGGTGGCCGCCAAAAAAAGTCCGCCAGCTCTCGATTTTTTTTTTAGCCTATTATTTATTTTATTCCCCCCTCCCTCCCGTGCACAAGCGGCCAGCAATAATAATACGGGCTACATCGATCTCGATCAGAGTGTTCGGGGTTTGCGACCCTATAGCGCCCATGCAATGCGCCGCTGTGCTGCACACATCGATATCGAGAGTCGGCTGCTGGTGTTCTGTGGCTCTGTCGCCGACCTCGTGGATTCCGTGTCGCTGCCGCTGCCCCGCGGAAGAATGTCGCCTCCATCTCCTTCTTCAATCCACGTCATCCTCGTCATCGCTGTCCCCGTCTCCCTCTTCATTTTCGTCGTCAGAGACGTGTTCGCCAAGTTCCTTCAGGCGCGCCTACACCATGGGGTTATGGACATTGTCAGCAGGTGTGCTTTTCGAGACGAGCTGCCCCCTGCTCCCGTCCAACTCACCCTATACCCATTGGTCTTCTCTTCCAAGTCCGCAAAGACCATGAGAAGATCGTCCAACTCTGCCTGTATTGTCTTCTTTTCCTCCTTGCTCTCAACTACAAGGGCCTCGACCTGTGCGGCAAGTCAGCATCTGAAACAACCAGAGGTGGCGAGCTGCCTTACCTTCTTCGTGTCCTTTTCCATGGATTCCAATTTTTCTGTCAGCTCGCTGTTCTGCTCTTCGACCGTCTCCAAAGTCTCCCTCAGTTCCACGACTTCGGCTTGTGCGGCGGCAACTTTGCCCTCTAGGACTCTCGACCGCCTGTTTGCATCAGCTGCTGATGCCTCGACCTCAGCAAGCTGCCCCTTGTATGTATCACGGGCGCTCTGTAGCTCCTGCGACTTGCTTTTATTTGCCTATGTTATGTTAGCCTCTCTTTACGGAATGCCTGTGAGCTCGAAATTCTGAGAGGGAGAATTGCCTTCAACAGGTCCACCTCGAGGCGACTGCATGTTGCCCTGAGGTCTGCAATTTCTGCCTCAAAGCGCCGCTGAGCTCGTGCGGCCTCTGCCTCTTGAGCTTTCCTTGCCTGCTCCATTTGCCGTTGCCAATCTGCCACGTCCTTCTGGCGATCTATGCGGGTTTGCCTACACAAGCATTAGACGATAGCCGATGCGTGGTCGCATGGAAGTTCCGGCTTACTGTATCTGCTCTTCGTGCTTCCGAGATTGTACATCTTGCATGGCCTTGGCCTTGACAAGGTCGGCAACAGCCGTCTCCTTGGAATGTGTGTGGGCTAAGCGCTCCTGATTCAGCGCAGTCTCGAGAGAAGACAGTTTGTCCTGTGTTTCTCTCAAAATGCGCTCATTCTGGCCCAACTCGGCTCGAAGCGAGTCCACCAGCTCCCGAGAAATGCCTTGCTGAACACCATTGGCCACGAAGGATATCTCCGTTCCCGGATCCCTGTCGATGGCGCGGAGAAGCCTGCTGTAGTTGTCTTTGAAAAAATTGACGAATGTGACATCAAAGAACACGTCTGGCAGCTTTTGGCTCGCCGCGAGATCTAGTCTTTGTGGAGTGACTTCGAAATCCCTGAGCCAAGGATGTGCCCTGAGTTTGGTAAGCCTGTCGACGTACCGGTCACGGCCCATCCGGCTAACCAGCACCTCATGTAACTTCTGCCTAGGGATTGGTGAGTCTTTGGTAGAGAACTCGTACACAACTCCCAACAGGAGAGCGCAAAGTCCCTGAATAACACTGTCGCTGCTAGTAGTTTTCACCACAACTTGTATCAGCCCCTGGACATTGCTCCCTTCGCCCAGAAAGTCGTTCACTCCGCCCAGATCTTCGAACAGCCAACATATCAGTAGCATTAAGTAGCCGATTACAATCCGCTGATCGTCCTCTCTACCTATGCTGCCAAGAAGCTGCGCCGTAACAGTCTGAATACTCGTCACCACCTCTTCGCCACTGGCCTCGTCCCCTTCTGTCACCGTCATTGCTAAAGCCTTGGCCTTCGAATTATCGTAAAGCAAATGGAGCATGATGACAGCAGCGAACCACTGGCGGTAGGGGTCGCTGGAGGGTGACGATATAGGCGACCGAAGTAGAGTGGTAAACACGTTGGCTGTTTCATCGGCACCTGAGTTGTGACCGTCGATTGCCCTCTGTAAGAAATGCATGCGCACATCTTCATGTCCGAAAAAGTACGCCTTCAAACATGCGCCTGCAGCTAACCTCACATCGAACAGATGGGGAGCATGTACGCTCAGTGTCAAATCTAGCAGCCCATCGATCACGAACACTTCATCGTGTTGATGTTTACCATTTGCATTGTGGGGTTCAGTACCGCCTCCGACTGGAAAGTTTTCAAGTGGCGAAGAAACACGTAGTTGGGCAAAGTTCTCTTGGAGATTCGCATTGCCATGAATTATGGCAGCACATGTTGTAAGGGCCTGCCTCCATGAATCCAGTTAACATTATCCCCACACCTCTCACCCCAAGAAAGACCGTCCGACTACATACCTCGGCGCGAATCTGTACTTCAAAGGTGTCATTAAACGCCAGCTGTAGAGCATGATAGAGCAGGCCATGACGCCAGAACTCTGCCTGGTTTTGCACTGTGCCGACCGCGCCAGGCATCAGGAACAACCGGACCACTGCTAAAAGGGCGTAAATATTCCGGTTGCGCTGGGCCCGTGCCCAGCCAGCTGTCTCTTCTTGTTCTTTGGCGGATGAAGCCACTTCTCCAAGAATCCTGGAGAGCACAGCGGTACACAAGGACTCTCGGAAAAGTGCCTGGTTGTGGGAGTTCATGCGCAGAAGATTCGCCAGCAGAATAAGGCAGTCCTCGACAAGTCGACCCCCTTCAGCAATAGCACCTTCCTCCTCAACAATCTTGAATATCCTGTCGAATGCATTTTCGAACGCGACGAGCTTCTGTATCTCCAGCGACGAAGGTGTCAGGTAGGTAAGAAGCGTGATCGCCTCGCTTCGTATCACGTCCCTGTTATCATCGAGAATAGCGACAAGACGTGAGATGCCTAGCGGAGCGGTAAATATGCACTCTTCTGTTCGTTCCGTTCGGGCAGCTAGTATGGCGGAAAGAAGCTGCAAAGAATAGAGCCGCGAGTAGAAATCGTTGGTTTCGAGAAAGTCGAGAAGCAGGGTAATGTTTTCTAGCCTCTGTGTAAACTCGTCTGCCAACCAAAGGGCAATCTCCTCCGAGGCCTCTGGGCTATCTTCGTTGGGATTGAAAAGCATAAGAAGTGTCTCGAGCACCACCTTCACCGTATCAACGTCTTCGCCATCTTCAGCCAGGCTCCCAATCAAGCTCCGAAGAGCCCCCGATGAAACAGAGGCTGGATACTCCTTCGCAAAACTCCTTAGGCCAAGAATGGATGCACGACGGTCCTCAAGCAAGGTAGCCGAGCTCAACCGACCGCTTAGCACCGATATTGTCTCGCTAACCGACTGCTTGGCCGGAGCGGTAGCGATGGAAAACATTTCCGTTTAATAGTATGCCGTCCAAAAAGCTGCCATGGAATACAGCTTGGGACTCTCTGTTCTGGTCTCAAGGTTCCACGTCATACCATTTCTCCTTCTTAAAGAGCTTGGCCAATTTTCGTCTCGCAGGCAGTCATCATGCCATATCATAATATCGCGCGTCGAAGTTAGATCGTGTTTCGATTTCCCTCGCCCCCAAACACCTTATTTTCTTCAAAAATGACCTCGGGGTTTTAAGGAGCTGTCTACAACTGGAAACGGTTTTATTGTGTTACGAGTATTAAAACTAGTCTCAAATCCAAAGCGCGCCTCGGTAATGCGATCTTAACACATCTCTGCTCGTTTTATAGCATATTGCACCGCTGAACCCAACTTCCAGCTACCAGCACGCGCTCAAGGGCCCCTGTTGCTAACTAGCGGCAGTCCGTGATATATTCAATTAACGGGCTTTCTGATTTGACAGGCAGTAATCTCTCAGCCACATCAACTAATATTGTGGCTTTCTCCTTTCATCGCGACCAAAGCAGAAATCGAACTGGCGAACGTATGTCCGCTTTCGATCGCTTTTACATCCACGCAGCTCCGAATTTCGAACTACAGGATCAGTCGTCAGTGTCGCTCAATCCATCACTCTTATAAATGTTGAGGCGAGGTGGCGGACAAATATATCATACTCTAGGGCGCAAAGAAACTGCAACAGATATATACACCGACAAATGATCAACAGAGAAGGCCCAAAAATTCTTCTCCCCCTAAAATATATTCGGAAACATACATTCAAAAGCCAGGTTTTGACGCCGATGGAACGTAAAGCAGAAATCTGAGCTTGAAATATCTTACTTTGTGTCTGGCTTGATAGCGCCCCATTGCGCATTTGGTATATGCTACCAACTCCTACCGAAAATTTGGATACAGTTAGCATTGCCAGCTTGCAAATATGGGTATTCCGGCCGCGTTCCGATGGCTTTCGAACAAGTACCCAAAGATTATCTCTCCGGTTATTGAGCAGCAGCCTCAAACCATGGAAGATGGTACTATTATCCCTGTGGACACATCCGGTCCAAATCCAAATGGAGAAGAGTTTGATAACCTCTACCTCGACATGAACGGCATCGTCCACCCTTGCTCCCATCCCGAAGACCGTCCCCCGCCAAAGGATGAAGAGGAGATGATGCTCGAAATTTTTAGATACACCGACCGTGTTGTCAATATGGTTCGGCCTCGAAAGCTTCTGATGATCGCTGTTGGTATGCATTCTGCCTTTTAATTGGCTGCCTGAAGCTCCATAGCCTGGCCTCGCTGACGCCGGCTTACATAATAGATGGTGTTGCTCCTCGAGCTAAAATGAATCAGCAACGTTCTCGCCGTTTTCGATCTGCCCAGGAGGCGCAAGAAAAGGAAGAAGACAAGAAGGAGCTTTTGAAACTACTCAAACAACAAAATGGAGGTGTTCTTCCCAATGAGACAATTGAAACCGCCGCGAAAAAGGCCTTCGACTCCAACTCCATCACGCCAGGGACTCCATTCATGGACATTCTGGCCGCAAGTCTGCGATACTGGTGCGCCTATAAGCTAAACACGGATCCGGCATGGGCAAAAATGAAGATAATCATTTCAGATGCGAGCGTTCCGGGAGAGGGCGAGCACAAGATCATGTCATTTGTGCGGTCTCAGCGAGCCTCTCCTGACCACGATCCGAATACCAGACATGTTATATATGGCTTGGACGCAGACCTCATCATGCTCAGTCTGGCTACGCATGAACCCCAGTTCCGCGTTTTGCGCGAAGATGTCTTCTTTCAGGACAGCAAGGCGAGAACATGCAAGCTTTGTGGGCAGAAGGGCCATGAAGCTATTGCTTGTAAAGGCGAGGCCAAAGAAAAGGATGGCGAGTTCGACGAAAAGGACAAAGAGCACGCATTAAAGCCCTTTATCTGGCTTCATGTGTCTGTTCTTCGAGAATATCTTGCTGTTGAGCTCGATGTTCCCGGCCTGCCTTTTCGATGGGACCTGGAAAGAGCCATAGATGACTGGATTTTCCTCTGCTGCTTCGTGGGCAACGACTTTCTTCCACATCTTCCTGCCCTTGAGATCCGCGAGAATGGCATCAACACGCTCACGGCTCTATGGAAGGACAACCTTCCGTACATGAACGGATACGTTACCAAGGATGGCCATGTCGACCTAGAACGGGCACAGTTTATCATGAGTGGCCTTGCAAAACAAGAAGATGCTATATTCAGGCGAAGAAAGCAGCAGGAAGACCGGAGAGAAGAAAATGCGAAGAGGCGCAGACTCCAAGAGAAAAACGGACGAGGCGGCCCCAGGAACTCCGACAGGGCAGGAGGAGATCGCCGCTTTGCAGAAAGCACAGCTGGGTTACATCTCCACCCTATTGCAACTTTCCCCCAAACCGCTACCCCAGCCGTCACCTACGATATGGTTGTCAATCGCAGTGCAGTTCAGCAAGCAAATGTGGCCAATAAGAGCGCCGCTGCTGTTTTGCGTGACCGGATCCAGAGTCTTGCAACTCCGGATGCAGGCAAAAGCGCGACCTCGACTACAGACAATGAGGGGTCTGCTCCGAATGACAAGATGGAAACCGGTGCTTCGACATCGACGGATGGAGCATCGTCGGCTGCTCTGGGGAAGCGAAAGGCAGCTCTGATGGAGGCCGATGGCCGTGAGAGCACAACTGCAAGCAGCGGCAACACCCCAGCGCCCACAGCCTCAGAGGAAGGTCCTGTCGACACAGTACGGTTGTGGGACGAGGGATATGCCGACCGGTACTACGAACAAAAGTTCCACGTCGATCCCAAGGATGTGGAATTCCGTCATGGCGTTGCGCGCTCCTACGTTGAGGGCCTGGCCTGGGTACTCCTGTACTATTTCCAGGGATGCCCGTCTTGGGAATGGTACTACCCGTACCATTATGCACCTTTTGCGGCCGACTTTGTCGACCTTGGAAAAATGCAGCTGGATTTCCAAAAGGGTCGGATTTCCAAGCCATTCGAGCAACTCATGAGCGTGCTTCCAGCAGCATCCCGACACGCCATTCCCGAGGTTTTCCATGACCTCATGACGAACGAGGACAGCGAGATCATCGACTTCTACCCGGAGGACTTTGACATTGATCTAAACGGGAAGAAGTTTGCCTGGCAGGGAGTGGCACTGCTTCCTTTCATCGACATGAAGCGGCTGCTTGCGGCCGTGGAGAAGAAATACCCGCTGCTTAGTCCCGAAGACCAGACTCGCAACGGGGTCGGGAAAGTAGTCATGATCCTGTCGGATGCCAATACGGAGCTCTACGACGAAATCACGGCCCACTTCTACTCCAAGCGGCAGGGGGCGACCTCTTTCAAGTTGGACCCACGCACCACCGCCGGCCTCGCTGGCAAGGCGGAGAAACTGGAGGACTATATTCCGCATGGCTCCCTGCTATACCCCCTGGATCGAAACGCATTCCCCGATATCGAATACGATCGGTCACTCAGGTCAGTCATCGAAACCCAGGCCCTTTTCGGGGCGTAGAAACTAACATGGGCTGCGTCCAAGTGTCATCTACGACTTTCCTGCCACATCTCATAGCCACAAGTCGATGCTGCTGCGTGGTGCGAAGCTGCCCAGCCCCGTGCTCAATCGCAACGACAAGGAGACCCTGTTGGGGAAGTCGTCTCGGTCCGGTCGTAGCTATGGTGGCGCGCCTCTGAACAACTACAACAACAACAACAACAACAACAACAACAACAACAACAACCACAACAACCACAATGGCCGGCCTCGCTTTGACGGTGGCGGTAGAGGCCAGCCAATCTCCTACGCTCCGTCTGGTCCGCACTCGCAGCAGGGTGGACGACCGGATCGGTCATCATACCCCCAGAACGGCCAAGGTGGGCGGGGCTTCTACCCGCCGCCAGCCACGTCAGGCTGGATACCACCGCCCCCAGGGTACCCTGGATTTGGGACGGGCCAGCCACCGCCGCCGCCGGGCTTTGGCAGCGACGGTGGCCGTCCCTACAACGGTGGCGGGAACAACGGGTGGAACCAGGGCTACTCTGGCAATTACGGCCCGCCTCCGCCACCGGGGGCTCGCAACTATCCGGCACGCCAGCCACCTCCAGCGTATGGTGGCCCCGATTACCGGCCCCCTGACAATCGATCTCAGGGCTACCGTGATACGAGGAGATACCGGTGAGACGCAAGGAATGGGTTTGCTGCCCAGGTGCCACGGAGGGGCTGTTTCGGACAAGGGGACGGGCGAGTCGGACTTGGGACAACGCCAAATAGTTGATCTTCAATCCACATATAAGGATTCGGCGTTGGGCACGTCTTGCTTTAATATTGGTCCAGCACAATGTATGTGTATGTTATGTGCTAGAACGGCAAGATGGCTTGAGGAGGAATTGGCAGTCTGCGTTAGCAAGAAAGAATCACGAGTAAGCAGTTGGGACTGCGAGCCCTAGTCAATACGGAAAAGATGCCAGCGAGGCTTCTTCCACTTGGTGATATTTTTGGCATTGCGCGAGCGGTTTTCTCAACGTCTCCAATTCCTCGAATTTTTTTAATTTTTTTTTCCCTTTCAGTGGACTGCGGGGGGGAAGGGTCCAAACACCCCGCGCGCTGGTCCACGTCTGTGATACACGAAGCCAGCCATAGCTAAGGCGCACACCACGCAGAGCCACCAGTCTGGACACAATCGCTACCAACACCAATCTAACATTGCCACGCGTGAGCTAAAGCACGACTTCTCCGTCTAACGTCCCGCCGACGACAGCGCGCGCCGGGTCAAAGTTGTCCAGGTTGGTAGCAGCACAGCTCACTGCTGGCTGGTAAACATCCCGTCCCTTTTATCGATGGAGATGGCAACCCCTTCTCGTCTGCCGCCACTTCTGGCTAATATCGCCTTCTTCCCAGTTGCCTCAAAACATCGCCCGGCTAATGGAAGCTTTCTCCGGTTCACCTACAAGGCCCTCATACGACTTACTACGACTGCATTCTTCCACCATGATCTCGCCAGAGAGCCGATGATCCTCCCGCCTCGCCCAGCCATGCTCTCCAGACCACGCCCTTCTCCTCGGCTCTTTTCTGCAAAATGAACGGCGACGCAGGCCTAGTAGGCTGCCTCGTAGAGAGGCTTACGACGAGGGTAAATGCCCCCTATATATACCCTTCCTTCGAAAGCTGCCGGCGCCGCTCTGGTTTGTTGACACGATGCCTCTTTGCGTCCACTGCTCGCAGCTACCCCATCGAACCGGAACACATGGCGATAGCCTCCTGCACGACCAAATCGTGACCATTACGCGCACGACCCTCGTTAAGGTCAGCTCCACGTCCCTCATCATCGTCCTAGACGCCCTCCTGTCGCTTCTCGAAGACCTCGCCCGTCCGTATCCCCGGACCATATCGTCGCACCCATCCCACGTTCTGCTGTCCGAGCTGTATGTGCTGGCGCTGCTTTCCGACTGCTGCTCGAGTCATTGGGATGCAGTATGTACAGCCCGGCCGTCAGCAGGCCAGGAGACCTTCCGGAGCCAGCGACGGGCAATGTGCACGCCTCCTGTCGCCCTCGACAGCTCTCTAGTCCGGCGCGTGTTCGAGTCCCTCCGAGTCTTTATAGCCCCCCTGCCCGAGAACTATATGCTGTCGCCCAAAACAATACTCGACGAGAGCGACATCGAACCGTTCGACGTCGCCAGCCCCTGGGGGGACTCTCCAAAAACTCCAATTTCTGCACGCTCTGAAGAAGCCTTCAATGCCCCACAAGTGCTGGACTCTCACATCTCGGAGGTCGAGGCTCATGTCAAGACCATTGTCGAATATGTCACAGCGTCCAGCTGGCAGCCGTCCCTGGATTATCTGAAGACTTCAATCTATAAGATTCGAACCTCGGCACCGACCCAGCCTTTGCCTCCCTCGAGCCCGACTGCCACTGACGACGAGAAAGCGGCACTTGTCATCCTTCGCGTTGTGGCCTTCTTCTGGGTGGACCGCCATGGGCTCAGCCAGATCATCCAGGAGACCTGCTCGAGTTTTCTTCACTTCCGCAAACCGTTCCAGAATGCCATCGCCATATCCACACCTCTTCTCATCACCAGATGGATTGCCCGGTTCCCCAAGGACTTCGTCCAGCTACATGACAGGCATCTGCGCTTCGACGGGGGCCCGGAAATCTTGTTCGATATGGCGCAAACCGTGACAGACAATGCGCGAAGGAAGAGCCAACTGTACCCCCTACAGATCGCCCTTCTCTTTCTGATTCCAGACGTCTTCGAAGTCGCAAGCAACATGCGAGAGGCCAGGGGCGGTGGCATATCCAAGAAGGCCAGCTTCTTGGAAAGTCTACGCAAGTTATTGCGGAACAGGAACGATCAGGCTATTTTCTGCCACGTCGCACTTCTTTACGTTGCCCGGCACTTTGAGGCGGAGGGCGACTCTGCTCTCATGAGCTATGCCATGGACGTGCAAAACGAAGTTCGGGATGCCATCTTCCGCCGGGTGCCCGCCGGGCCCGACGCGTCCCTTGACCAGGACCTTCTTACAGCTGCTTTTGTCAGTCTGACCCATATCAACTTTGAAATGTGTGTTGACTCGCTTGCGGAGAGCTGTCTCGCAGCGTCCGCGCCGCAAAACTTCAAAGTTGCTGTTATCCGGGCCTGTTCGTACTTTGCCAAGTTACAGGATACAACCAAATATAAGCCGCTCTTTACGGCAGCCTCAGCCTTTGTGCAGGCGCAAATCAGGGTCAGTGAAGCAGGAATTGTCTACCTTCAGTCTGATGGGAAGGGAAGCGGCAGGGCTGACCCGTGTTTTATTAATAGGCAATATCCTCTCAGCTGATGACTGCCTTTGCAGCAGGGCCTGGCCCTCTGCAAAAGCCAGCCAACCTTGGCCAGTCTATAGCCATGCTGTGCAGCATTCTCAGCTTCCTGAACTCATCTCCCCTGACGCTTTTCCAAGGAGCACCTAGCAGCGTTGAAGACCAAGCCATATTCTTTCGGGAAAACATGGAGGCATTCATGCTTTGCATGATTGTAGCAGACAGCTCAGTAAGACATCTCGCTGTCAGTGTTGCTCCACAACTGTTTGCCCACGAAGCTGTTTTGCGTCACCGGAAAACATCGGACCTTCCCACGCAGAAATTCAAAACAGGATTCTGGAAATTGTCGTATGTCTCGCCTGCCTGCCCCTGTCCCAGCAGGTTTCTTTTCCTCACGACTTCGCCCTCCCCTTCTGCCTGTCTCTCCCGCCCCCGCATCTGCTAACCTACGGCCAAGGTCACGTATCTTGGAAGCTATGTGTGACGCAGTCAGCCCTTTCAGTCTCGAGGAGGGTCTGCAATCGATTCACAGTTACCTTGAATCTCGACTTCTACTCCTGAAATCTGTGCAGGTAAGTCAAGCGAAGCATCTTGTTAGGCGCAGTTCTTTTTTATGGCGTGATTTGGGTTTCTGATTTCCAAAGGAGCTGTCCGAACTGTCAGAAGAGATCCCTGAGCGCACAGCCTGCTCGACAAAGCTAGAGACGTTGTTTCTTGTCTCACTATGCTCTGCAGATATCGAGACGTGTCAGTTGGTGACATCGTGCATTGGACTGTTTCTGGAAGAGTGCAGTATTATCGACACCGCTTCGAAAGGTGCAAAGTCGTCATCCACGCTATTGCGCAACGGTGACATATTTCTTGAGATAGCTTCGAGGGAATTCCGGTTCACGGGCTTGGTCGCCTTCCAACGACGGGTCAACGGCCTTCTGAGAAAAATGCAATACCCCAGCAGCGGCATTCTCAGCGCATGGGAAATTGCCTTTGAAAAATGGCTTCAGCTCTGCAACGAGGTGTCGACTGCAGCCCCAGACGCACTTGCCGAGAAGACCATCGTTGCATGGCGAAACTACTCTGGGTTTCTAGCCTCCCTTGGAAGCATATGCACTGCTAGTCAGGGAGCTGTGCTCGAGGAGCCTGCCATCAGCGGCTTGCGATGGATCGATAGGCTATCGTCTGAAAATTCTGAAGAGCCGCTGCTGAGCCAGTTTCTCAGACTTAGCGTTCGACTTCTGGGCAGTGGAAACGTTCGGGTCCGAGAGACCATGAGAGAGGTGTTGTCCATGGAGACCTCTCCGACACTTTACCAGCCACTATTCAGGGCCCTTTTGGCTGAGCTTGACATGCTGTTTCCTGGTGCAACGGATCAGTCCGCGAAGAATCTGGATAGCGAGACTGCGTTTGTAGAACAGGCGGTGTCGCTTCTTCGTTGCTTGGTAGAACGACTGGACTCCCCCTCCGATGACTTGGGAGCTGCGTGGTCTGTTCACCTTGGAGCACAAACTCTCACTTTTGCCAAGTTCTTGGACACAGCGCCCGACACAGCAAACAGTCTCCGAGTGAAAATCAAGACGTGCCAGCTCTGCGAAGCTGTGACCAAAAGAAGAGAACACCTGAATCTGCGCGACGATGTACGTGTCAGAAACCAACTGCTCGAGAACATTTTCAGCTGGATTGCACGTCCTCATTCCCCAAGCGATCACCCGTATGGAGGAGGCACCGGCCGTCAAGACGAAACTTCTCGATTACAGCGTGACTTGGACAAGGCATGTTTGCGGTGTCTGGCCGAACTCACCCACCGACTTCCTCTTCAGCCTGGGGATGGTCAATCAGATGCTGGAACGAGCGACCTGAAATCGCACATGTTTCACACATACTTCAATCGGTTCCTTTCTCTTCTTAACCTCGAGCAGTCCGATTCGAGCCGCGGAGAGTACGGAGGAGGCAGCAGTATCCGAGATGATACGACGTCGTCATCAGAGCTTGCCATTACCATCCTGTCCAATCTTCTGAGTTCTAATCTTGATGTCGGGCTGAAGCGCTCCCTTAGCATTGGATACCATGAAAATGTGGAAATCCGGACTGCTTTTGTTCGCGTTTTATGCAACATTCTCATGCAAGGCACCGAGTTCAGCAACCTCTCTGACACGGCAGTGAGCGATAAATACGACGACCTCATGGAAGTAAGTGCTTGGCTTGTGTCTCTGCGTGTCAGCTTTCCTTCGGTGCCTAACACAAGGTACAGCTTCTCACGAACGACACCACCCTAGCTATGGCAATGTCGGCCGAATGTCCCAGTTCCGAAGTGGATGAGCTGACGGTTTCGCTCGTGAACGTGTTTGAGAGCCGCGGGCTCGGATTTGTGCTTCTCGAGGCCCTTATCAAACTGGAGGTGGAAGAAACTGGTAGGCGCAGCAGCTTTCCCCTTCCCCAAAGATCCCCTTTTGGTTCTTCTTCCCGTTCGTCTCGAGCCCGTACTGATTGGTCTTGCCTATGTGCTATAGAAAACGAGTCTGAACTTCTTCGAAGAACTTGTGTTGCCACGAAAATGCTTTCAGTCTACGCCAAATGGAAGGGAGGGATCTATCTCAGATCGACTCTACAAAAGGTTGTTGAACGACTGATGATGACAGCTGACGACCTTGATTTTGAGCTAGATCCTGCCCGTGTAAAGTCTCAGGATGAGCTTCAGAAAAACGCTGTCCAGCTCCAGATCGTGGCAAAGGTATTCATCGATGATATATGCATTTCCGCGTCCAAAATTCCGACAGAGTTTCGAAAAATCTGCAGCATAGTACGTTCTTATGCCTTGTTGACGCTTGTCTTGGCTCTCTCATCCCCCTCTGTTCTCCACAAGGCTGGCATCTATTGACACCGACACTCCCTTGGTGCTAGATCTCGTCCGTGGTGACAACCCGATTCCCTGAGGCGAAATACACCGCCGTGGGGGCGTTCATATTCCTCCGATTTTTTTGTCCCGCGATCGTGGCGCCAGATGTGGAGGGCCTGGTGTCCACAGTGCCCTCAAAGGAGATGAGACGGGGTCTGCTTCTGATAGCCAAGATCATCCAGAATCTAGCCAACAACGTTCTTTTCGGGGCCAAGGAACCGTACATGTTTCCTCTCAACGAGTTTCTGTCGCAAAACATCTACGACGTGACAACGTTCCTGAGGAAAATATCGGTATGTCAGGGTCTACTCTATATCTACTGCATGTTTATGGTGGGTGTGCGTTCTGACATCAATGAGGTGGCTCCCAACGCCGTGGAAAGGGCTGTAGAGGACGAATCGGTTGATTTCGGGGCCGCGGTGGCTCTGCATCGGTTTTTGTACGACCATTGGGACCAACTACGGCAGAGGCTTGCCTCGCAGGAGCGACGGGACCATGTTCGATCACCTGGGGAGGGTCCTCGTGCTCGCTCTCCGACTCTCGAAACGGTGAAGAATCTCATTACGAACCTGGGACCGCCTCCATTGGCTGTCACGTGGAACAAGCCGCAAATAACGCTCAACAGTCCCCCGGCTTACTCTCGATTTCAAAACTTCATGCTGCGCAATGCATACCGAAGCACCGAATCCTATGTCACAGCCCGCGCTATTTATGACGGCGGCGAGAGCAAGGTAACGCACCCTTACAAGGGCACGTTCTACCCAAAAATCTAACTCCTTGGTTCTAGGATGGCGTGTCTATTATCTGTGTCATTCTGCGCAACATAGACGCTGAGTCGATTGACTACGATACGTTGATATATTGCTATCTGAAGGTCTCGATTCCCGGCCCCCTTCTCGATAATCAGAAGCCCCCCTTCCTGTGGTTCGGGAGCCTAGTCTGACATGTTGCGCCTACAGATTGCCAGCCGTCTCTGGCACAAGCCATTCGGGCTCTTCATTGATGCCACGTGTTACAGCGGACAGAATGAACCGCAGGATGATCTGTTCCAGAAGCTGGAGCTCCTCACACCCACAGAGCTCTCGCGGCAGCTGTCCAGAGTATACATCTACAACATGAACAGCGCTTTCCGGTGCGTCCCCATCTAGAGAGTTGGCATTTCCCATGGGCCTTCTAACTTCCATAGCAAATGCTTCCGGCGAACCCTTCGCACAGCGGCGAAGATGGAGGGTGGTGTCTTCCACCCCGACAACGTCAACTATCACCTGATCAGCAGCATGCAAGAACTACAGGCGCACTTTCACCTTAGTCAGCTGCACCTTCCCAAGGAAACCATCAGTGTCGTGGCCGACACAAGATACGTGTTCCAGCAGGTCACGCGGCTGTCTCGATCGCGAGGGGAGATAGATGTCGTTATCAAGATTGGCAGCCAATTTGTTCAGGTCACCACAACCGAAAAGCAGGAGATCCACCAAGGTTTCGGCCTCGATGCCATCTTCAATGACATATTTCGACTGTCGGACATTGAGCAAGCCCCAATGTCTATCCAGGCAGACGATGACTCTGCTTTTGGATTGAGGGCCGAGAATGGGAGAATCATCATGTTCTTTGCAAGCCCCAAGAAGTCGGATATCCTCCAGGAGATCAGAGGCGCCAAGGCCAAGTACGGGAAGGACTACCGGGCCCCGAAGCCGTACAGCAGGCTTGTGCGCCCCCAAGATGTGCCCGGCACGCTTCTCAACATATCGCTGGGAAATCTGGCCAGTTCGGACCATGCTCTGCGGATGTCATCGTACAACCTGCTTGGCGCCCTCTGCAGGTCGTTCAAGTTTTCCTCTGCGTCAAGGCTTCTGTGCAGCAAAGGTGAGCTTCGCCGGTACAGCTCTACAGCTCTGAAGGTTGTCTTGTCTCGTCCTCGCAGCTAATATTGCCCCTTCCCTCCCCCACTCCAGACATATGCGTGCCATTGGATCCGTCACAGTTTGTTATTGGAATCAGCAGGAAACTAGCGCAGACCGAACCGCAGCTCACGACTGATTTCCTCATGGCCTTTTTTCTCAACTGGGACAGCCTGCCAGACGAACAGAAGCCGCTGAGTCTCGCTTACATGGCTCCCTGGCTGCCTGGACTACGCACCACGGTCCTGACGGCAGAGACTGAAGGAGAGAAGGCGAGGGAGAATATCGGCATGTTTTGCAGAAAGCTGGTGGACATCGCTGTCTCGGATCCATTTCTGAAGTTCACGGTCGAGCAAAATGTGTGGCCGGCGATCCACCAGGACGAAACCCTTCTGGATATGTTTCTGGAAGAGGTTGTCAAGATGGGAATTTCTGCCGGGATCAACGACGAGCAGTCGGAAAATCTCGCCTCGGTGCTTGCGGGAATCGGCACAGTAACGCTACGCGGCAAGATCATATCCCGCCTGAGGAAGGCTCTCAACCGGTCGTCGGTGCGTCCTACGAAATACCTCCCGGACAATGCCGTATGGACGGAGATCTGCGTGCTGCTGCAGTTCTGTGTATCCCTCTCGTTTGACAGCGGCATTCAGGCGCAGCTCTACCTTCCTGAAATATTCCACATTGTCACGATGCTGGCCAACACCGGTCCGTCGGGAGCACGGTTTTTGGTTCACCGACTGCTGATAAACTCCATCCATTCCATGTGCACTTCGTTTGCTCTCGACGAGGTCCGGCTCGGCAAGCTCAGAGGGACGCTGGAATCGCTGTCGGAAGAAAGGGGCGACCTATTTTCGAACCACACTGTGTTCGGCAGAGACGGGGCTTCGATCTCTACAAATCAGGACGCTGGGCTGACGCTTGCCGCAACGGAGAGCCTTGCGGCAATTCTGTTTGAGCTGTGCTCGGTGGCGGCCCCTACGATGGACACGGCCAACGTCTGGCGTGCGCGGTGGATGAGCCTGGTAGCCAGCACGGCGTTCCAGAACAATCCGGCCATCCAGCCGAGGGCATTCACAGTCATGGGCTGTCTTGCGCGCGAGGAGGTGGACGACGATCTCCTGTATCAGGTTCTCGTGGCGCTTCAGACCAGCATAGGGCGGTTCGGCGATGACAACAACAAGGACATGACCGTGGCCATCGTGGCGTCGCTGTCCAAGATGATGGCCAAGCTTTCATCCGCGTCCCGGTATGGCCTCCAGCTGTTCTGGCTGGCCATGTCTCTGCTCAGACTGGTGCCGTCGGGACTGTTCAACTATACTGCCCTGTTTTTGGAGTCCGTGCTGGCCAACATCAGCGTGTCCGGCGAGATACGCGGTGACCATATGGTGCCGCTCCTTCTCCAGGGTCGCTCGCAACTCGAAGATGCAGCCCTGCCTCTTGACGAAACATACGGAATCCACTTCACCAGCGAGAGCTTCCATTTTGCAGCATGCGCCTGCCTTGTGCGCGGTCTGACGGATGCGACAACACGGCCGGCAGCTTTGCGCCTCCTGTCGGCGTTCCTGGAGCTCAGCAGCTGGGCACAAGCCGGTCGGGAGCCGAAGGCAGCCGACCTGTCCGGCTCGCCGTACATGGCGCTGATCCTGGCGCGTGCAGGAAGCGCCGAGGAGCTGCGGGACAGCCTCTGGCACCTGGATACCGGCCAGGCCGGACTACCGAGTCTATCGCAAGTCCACACGCTGCAAGACGTGGAAAGAATTCCGGAGAAGGATCTGCTGCTGAATACGGCGATGGAACTGGTCGACTTCCAGTATCTCGAGGACCCGATCCAGAACCGCACGCTGTTGTGGCTGAACGAGCTGGCCACGGAGAAGCCCAATGTCATCATGCACTTGTAGGCTGTCCCTTTTTTTTTTTTGCCGGCTTCAACGCGCACCGGAACCGGCCCGAGGTTGCTACTAATCAGAGACATAGGTGCGCGCCCATCGCTTCCATACTCGACGAGGTCTTGCTCCACTGCCAGAATTCGTCGACACTCGAGTCGGCACACGAACTGCTGCAGACTCTCAGCTCCAACCCGAGGTTCTCGAGCATGCTAGACTCTACAGATATGTTGAAGGCAACACTGGACGACATGGGCTTTGGTGGTCTGTGGCGATCGTGCTCCTTCAGCAACTCGCATGAGCAGGACGAGCGCTGCTTCGGTTTGACCGAGAAGCTCATTGCGGTAAGCAGCCCTGGGAAGCACGTCTTTGCCGTTGGATCGGAGAACTAATCTGGTCCGCACAGCTCACCATCGCGTACTCGTAGCGAGTTTTCGGCCAGGCCGACCTCAGGGGTGAAACAAGCAGGATGGGCCGGGAGAGTTGCAAGTCGAGGCGCTGCAGGCAGCAGGACGGCACAGAGTCGCGAGTGGCAGTGTACTGTTGTGGAGAGAAATACCAGACGATGTGAGAATGCGCTGTTCAGATCGTAAAGTGATGGACGAGGCGGGCGGGGACGGGGGAAGAGGGCCCCAAAGCCCGGAGGGCGGAGGGCGGAGGGCGGACGAGTAGTGAGCGAGGAAAATGTGGAGACGAGCGTGTTGGTGGTGGGTACGCTGGAGATATCGGGCCCTTCCGAGTTGGCTGGCGCTAAGATGCCGGGATGGCCGACGAGAGATGGGCCGGACGATGAACGAGGCAGCGCAAAAGAGGACAGACGGTGTAGAACGGGTTCGACACGGATGTGTGGTAAAAATAGCTGCGCCCCGTTGTGGCACGCAGATGCCATGCCTCGTTGCATGCGACGTTATGTGCTGGCGCGGAAGTTGTACTCGTAGAGGGGGGAAAGCTGGGCTGAACGGCTGCCTCAAAAGCTGAGGAGTTACCAGCAGGCTGGGTCACACCAGAGGGGTGTTGCTAGGAAAAGAGTGGGCCGGTGCTGTACATAGTATGCTCGCAGACGCTGGGCCCGTGAGACGGTTCCAAACTGGGAGACATGTCGTCTCTGCAGGGGTGCTGCGCTACTCTGCAACCTCGAGAGGCTATTGCGACTACCTCGAGTACGAGTACGTACGATATGTTGCAACAACGGGAATACGAGCTGGATGCGGATACGGCAGGGCCTACGAATGCGTCATGCACCACGACGGGTGAGACGAGCATGCGAGCGGACAGGCGGACAAGCAAGCACGCAGGCGAGCAGGCACAGACAAGCAGGCAAGCAGGCAAGCAGCAAAACAGGCAACGGAGGGCGAGGAACGTGTTTGTCGACGGACCCGATCGAATGTGGGAGTCGAAAAGGGCCCGGTGACCACGACCTTGCGAAGATGCGCGTAATCAGACCCCGCGTGACTCGGCCAGCCTAAACGATCACGCGGTTGGGGTCTCGTGACTGTCTAGCAGAATGGAGGAAATCAGAAGGGCCAGCCCCTTCCAACGCCGAACGCCGAGAAAGGCACGCCAACAAAGAGGGCAGAGGCGTCTGGGGATGGAGAAATGCAGAGTCTCAGAGCCTCCCATAACAGGGAGAAGAAAAAAAAAGAAAGAAGGGTGCAGCTATTGGCTCTCTGGCCAAAGCCGGAGACGTCCGCAAAGAGAATATACCGGCGAGTTGAAGAGTTTTTCTAGTGGGGTCCATTCTGTATTGTGATTGGCCCTTACGGTGGCGGAGTGCGCCGGCCTCGGGTTTCCAAGATGCTACGTAGCGGATCTGCAGGTAGAACAACTCCGTCGATGCCTTGCGCAGCACAGCCAGCTAGTCGGCACTCCCGCGACAGACCAAGAATCCCCCCCCGGCAGCCTCTAGAAGAGTCTAGACATGGAAGCCACACCTTTTTTAAGGACACGAGGATGCGCAAAGGAGAAGGAGTGCCAGATGCGAAAGAGGTTGTTGGGAAGGGGGGAGGGATTCTTTCATCGATGTCGACCAGGTTGGGATGAAGAAATCGAGATGGAGGGGGGAAGGGGGGGGGAGAGGGCGGAACGTCGAGCTGAGAGAGGGAGTACGACGTACGTCGTAGAGAATTGAAGAATGACGGAGCGGCCGGGTTGGCACGTTGCACATGGGCAGCGATCGATGGAGAAGCTGGAAGCGAAAAAGATGGAATCGAGAAAATTGGAATCAAACGGCTTGGCTATGCGCCGTGCCTTGCATAACTGCAGTCGCCAGCAGAGGAGGTGTGGCTGTGAAGAAAAATCTGTTCTCCAGAAGCGTGCCTAGACTACGGCGACGTCATTCTTTGGTAACGTCAGCGGCCAGAGAAAAAAAAGAGCAAGGGCGGGCCTCGCGTGGATGAGTCAAATCGGGGGGGGGGGGGGGTAGCGATACATGGCGCCGACGCCATACTGCTTACAGAGATTGCACAAAGAGCCTTCTGGCGGTGGGGCGTGAGCAGCCCAGGACGTTCTGGGAGGTTCAGCGGGCTTCTGCGTGCTGAATCAGGCACCAAATCTCGACGCTGCAAGTACCAGTACTGAGGCATCCGCGCTAGTGACTGTGGGTTGTCCTGTATTGCTGCACACCCTCACCCCTCCCCCCCTGCTAGTTTTTTTTATCCGTGGCCAGCCGGGAGCGTCATCTCTCATGACATAGTCCATATATAAGCCGGCCACTTGACACCACTTCTCAGAGTTCGCCACCGTTGCCCCCTTCGCTCTCCCCAACTCCTCTCACAATCTTAGTCGCAAAGCCGGACATCATCTCTACTGAGCCTCATCATCCCATCCAGCCGAATCGATAATAATGTTGCTTGCGCAGAACAATACGCAGCAGCAGATTCAACCGCACCGTCTTCAGCAGCAGCAGCAAAACGCCAACCTGGGAGCGCCCGACGCGGCCGACTTTGATCTGGACGACTACCGCACCAGCCTCAGCCTGTCCTCATCGCCCATCTCTGCGCAGCTGTCGCCGTCTGCCGTCTCGGCCTTTGCCTTTCCGTCCTCTCTCTCCTCCCTCGACGAGCGGGATCCCATCCTCGTGCCTGGCTTCGACTCCGACCTCGTCTTCGACCAGGACTACGACTTTTCTATGCTGGGCAGCGGCGACCTGACCATGCAGACAGAGCCGTGGCTGCCACATAGCCAGGTTGCTGCAGGGCGGTCGTTTGGCCGCATCTCCCATCACCGCGAGTCTTCGCTCTCCTCTCTCGGCTCTGCCTCGGCGGGCCCGGCTTCGCCCTTCTCCCAGAACACGTCCAACCCACACATCGCCGTGACGGACCCCGCCGGCGACGGCTACCCCAACATGCCTCCGTACTACGAGGACCCAAACTTCCAGCTCTCCAAGCCGATGGCCGCCGGGCCAAACGGCGCGGCAACGGGCGCAGGCAGCCACGATGCCTTTTACGGCAGCGGCCATCCGGCGGCCTTTGCGTCGCATGACAACCTGTCCGCGCAGCACTTTGGCGGCCTGCTGCCCGCCAGCAGGCAGAAGGCTGCCGGCATCGGCGGCATCGGCGGCATCGGCAGCATCGGCAGCATCGGCAGCATCGGCAGCATCGGCGACCGCGGATTTCTGCCGGCTCCCGACCTGGCCATGGGCTCCAACAAGTCGCAGCCCGTGTCGGTGGCGAGCTCCATCGCGAGCAACTCGCCCGCCACACCGTCGCTCGACCAACCAGACGAAGAGGCCAGGCGCCGAAATGGTGAGAACAGCGGTGGCGGTGGCGGTGGCGGTGCCGCGACGATGTCTGCCCCGGAGGAGCTTCCGTTGATGTTTGATGGTGGTGATGACGACGACGATGAGTGCTCACTATTTTTCAATGACGCAGTGGCCTTTTCCAAGCTCGACCGAACGATGACCGACTCCTACAGCAACAACGACGACATGTACGGCTCCAGCTTCGGCATTCCGACCTCGGCGCCGTCGACGTCCAGCCCCCACAGCGCCGTGCCGCAGAACCAGGATATCTTTGGCCAAAGGCTCCAGGCGATCAACAACCAGCACCTGCGCCATCCTACCGCCATGGCGGGTGCGGTACGCGAGCGGTCTCCTTTCCGCCAGGGATCGCCCTTGGCGCCAGCGCCCAGCCAAGACTACGGCCAGCACGGCAGCTTACGCTTTGGCATCCGGCCGGCCCGTCAGCAGCAACAGCAGCAACAGCAGCAGCAGCAGCAGCAGCAGCAACAACAACAGCAGCAGCAACAGCAGCAGCAACAACAGAACCAGCAGCAGCAGCAGCAGCGGGCCGTAGCAAGCTCCGAGCAGGCATTCCGGAATCAGATGGCAGCTGGCGCCCAGGGCACCGTCTCGCCACAGACAATCTCGCCCAAGGACTCGGTCCTCGACTACCACGACGTCGACGCCGAGAGCGACACACACAACTTCTCGCTCTTTGCGCAGCCTAGTCCCCAGGGCTATCCCGTCAGCCGAATGGGCAAGCCTGCTGTCGGCCAGATGGGCCACCCATTTCCCGCCATGGCTGGGCCAGCCTTCAACTTCATGCCGCACATGACGGCCAGCCTGCAGCCGATGCCACAGCAGCACCCACAGCAGCAGCACCCACAGCAGCAGCTCCCACAGCAGCAGCTCCCACAGCAGCTGCCACAACAGCTCCCCCAGCAATATCCATTCGTTGCGCAGCAGACGCAGACGGGCCAGGCATCCAGCTCCAAGGGGCCGGCTGCTCGGCCAGGCTCAGCTCTCGCCGGGCCGTCAGAGGCAGCCGGCACAAGCCTGGCCCTCCAACGGCCCCTGGGCGTCGCCGCCGACGGCGGCACCTACACCTGCACGTACCACGGCTGTACCCTGCGCTTCGAGACGCCGGCGCTCCTGCAGAAGCACAAGCGCGAAGGGCACCGCCAGGCGAATGCGCTGGTCGGCGTGCGCAGGGCCGATGGCCCGCTGCCCGCCGGGCTACAGAACAGCCAGGCTGGCCCGCACCGCTGCGAGCGCATCAATCCGAGCACCGGCAAGCCGTGCAACACGGTGTTTTCGCGCCCCTACGATCTGACCCGCCACGAAGACACCATCCACAATGCCCGCAAGCAAAAGGTGCGCTGCGCCCTCTGCACGGAGGAGAAGACGTTCAGCCGTGCCGACGCCCTGACCCGCCATTTCCGCGTGTGCCATCCCGACGTGGAACTGCGCGGGAAACAGCGCAAGCGGCTCACGCACATCGCCTGAGGCACTTGAGGGAATTAAGAGGGCGCACCTCTTTCGGGGGGGGGGTGTCATTTTGGGGATGCAAAAAAAATTTCTCCGTCTCTCCATCACCGCCATCTCCTTTCCCCTGCTTCTGGGCGCCCTCGGGAACCCCGACCCAATGGCACCCACGGCTTTGTTGCGGTGCAATCGCGGCACAATCGCGGTACATATCTTACCTACACTTATCGGCGTTAGCTGGCTTCCAGCGGCTTCCAGGGCGCTGCAGCAGAAATTGTCCAGACTGGCTCGGCCATCGCACTGCGCCGGGCTTTCGCCGAATGGCGAATGGCGCGGGTTGCAGTGCCCACATTCTAGAGCCTTGCCTGTTTGGGAAGTGGGTCCATACCACCTTCCCACTCCATCGCCAAATGACGACTATGACGTCAGCTCGTGGCTTTCTGTTAGGAAAGATCAAGAGACAAGCCTGTTTCCACCCGAGCACACGAGGCGTTGGGCACGGCGGCCGCCCAAGTGTGGCAGCGGCTTTGCTTTCATGACGACTCGGTTTCTGCGTCGTTTTTCCATTTCGTCTTTTTCCCCCCAATACCACCTTATTAATACTAGAATGTCTTTTTGTGGGTGGAGAGGGCGTGCGGGCAAGAAACAGAGGCACCGGCGGGTGGGCCACGGATGATGCTGGTGATGCAGTGATGCACATCGGGACTCATGCCTCGGATGCCTGGGCGCACGTCATCCATCTGCCCCCTTTCTCTGCCCTACTTCCCCCGTCCTCTGCCCTTTTTCTACACGTCATAGAATTTCCCTGCTAGCAATTAGCCGACACTACTTTCCTGCCCCCGTTATTGCAATTGTTGATTTGAGATCTGTTCCGGGCCACCAGTTTGGGGCTTGTGCTGCATTGGGTTGGGGAAAACGGTATAGATAAAGCAAAGGTGCTTCGCGGGTCGGGGCATCAACCGCCCCCCCCCCCCATCTTAGTTAGGTTTTGTTATGATTTGTGCTTCGGAGGTGCAACTGACCGTGTACAACAACCCCTGCGTTTTTTTTTTTTTCCTTTGTGTTTCGGATGGGCCTGGCTAGACAAGGGAAGGGAAGGAAGGGGCTTTACAGTGGGAGTTCTGTATCTTATTCACGACCGCCATGGCACGACAACGGCAGGACAGGGTGCGTCCCCGACTACGGATAAAAACATGACTTTTCTCTATATAGTTCGACCCTGCTTCGCCTGTGACCCGTGACGTGATAATTTGAGCTGCATGGCTACAATGCTTACGTAATAGAACACCGATCACCGATCCGTGACGGGGGGAGACCAAATCACCTGCAACCTCAGGACGCCTCGCGACCCATGACCGCGGCACGCGCATCTTCGTACAGAGGCGTGATGCCGGTCCAGAGCTGGAACTGCGAGTGTGGCCGTCGTGGTTAGCAGAAACTCGGCAGCCGTGGGTCACGCCATCGAAGGTCGCAGTCCTTACCTGGTGCCATCCCTGCGCGGCCAACACCTCGAGGCCGGGGACCGTCGTCCAGCCAAAGCCCTCGGCGAGCTTCATCGCGGGCGTGATCCGGGGCTGGTAGGCCATCTCCAGCAGCACGCGGGGCTCCTGCAGCGCCGTGGACCGCTCCAGGAGGGTGGTGAGGAGTCCCTGGACGGCAGCATCCAGCGGCTTGTCGGCCGGGACGGTGGTGATGATGACAGAAGGCGGCGTGGCAGCGCCGACATCCGTTTGGCGCGGCAAGGGGCCCAGCACGTGCACGTCGTAGCTGGCCGGGAAGGCATCGACGATCTTGCCGGCATTGTCCGCATTACGGGCTGCCAGGTAGACGGGGCTGTATCCCAGCGCGTGCAGCGCATAGACGGCGGCACGCGTCGTTCCGCCGGACCCGACCACTAGGCCGGCAGCCGCGTGGGCGGCCGGGCGGCTCTCGACGCCGGCGCCTCGCAGGGCGTGGATCATGCCCCGCCAGTCGGTGTTGTCGCCGACCAACCGGACGCCGGCCGCCGCCGGCACGGGGACGATGGTGTTCACCGCGCCGATGGCCCTCGCGGCCTCGGTCACCTCGTCGACCACGTCCATCACGTCGAGCTTGAGCGGGATCGTCACGGACGCGCCGCCAAAGTCGGGCGCGCGCACGATCGGGAGCACGTCGGCCACGCTGCGCGTCTCGGCCAGCACGTAGCGGTGCGGCAGGCCGGCCAGCGTGAAGAGCGCGTGGTGCAGCGCGGGCGACCGCGACTGTGCGATGGGCGTGCCGAAGAGGAAGAAGCGGCGCTGCTCCAGGCCGCCGAGCAGCGACAGCGCCTGCCGGATCTCCCGCGCAGACAGCTGGCCCGGCGCGGCCGCAAACGGCAGGTCCGGGTGCGACACGGGCGTGAGGAAGCCGTTCAGCACGCGGCTCAGCCTGCCCTGGCTGCCCATGTTCAGGGCGATCAGGGGCTTCTGGGGGTGGCACGCGAGCATGCGCGCCTTGAAGGCGGCCACGGCAAAGTTGTCCTCCATGCCGCGCGCGACGCCGACGAGCTTGATGACGTCGCCGTGCTGCAGCGCCTTGTTGAAGTGCGGCATCCACCCGCCGTTCCTCCACGAGAGCCGGCCCTCGGGGTCGTGGTGCGAGGCGATGATGCGCGTGTGGCCCTTGGCCGCGGTCACGGCCCGGATCACGTGATCGGGCATCGTCATCTCCACGTCGACGTACTCGACCCCCATGCGCAAGGCCGTGCGGTACAGCGCCAGCGCCTGGTCGGCGTCCGCGTCCGGGAACCGGCCGCCCTGGCCGGCCGTGCGCACGGTGAAGATGATGGGCAGCCTCCCGGCCACCGACCGCAGCAGCGCCACCTGCGCGCTGACAGCGTCGACCGCGTGGCTCGCGAGCAGGTCCACGCGCAGCTCCACCGCGTCGGCCCCGACGACCACGCGCGGGATCACGTCCACGGCCGCCGCCACGTCCGCCACCGTGAGCGACACGAAGAACGACTGCGCCTTCCGCCGCACCTCCTCCAGGTGGGCCGTCCGTCCCTGCACGACGGCCATCAGCTGGCCCAGGTCGGCCGGCACCTCCCGCGGCAGTGCCGACGCCCCCGAGTACGGGCTGAAGTAGTAGTGGCTGCTGCACTCCTCGAACCAGCCCTTGCGCCGCAGATACACGCTCCGGATCTGCTCCGTGTATGCCGGACGGCTCTTGTCCCGCAGCAGGTACTCCATCACCTGCTCCGTGTCGCGGTGCACCAGCAGCACACAGCCCCCGCTGCGCCGGAACGCCAGCAGCAGCTCGCGCGCCTCGGGCACCTCCACGATGCCGCCGCCGCACGAGAACACGTATCCGCGCGGCCGCGACTGCATCATCTCCGTCAGCAGCGCGAGCTCCGCCTTGCGGAAGCCCTCCCAGCCGTACGCCCCGTTGATCATGTCCGGAATCGTGGCCCCGGCCCGCCGTTCCAGCTCCGCGTCCAGGTCGACGAACGTGCTGCCCAGAGCCTGTGCGGCCCAGGACCCGGCCGTCGTCTTGCCCGCACCGCGCATGCCGATGATGAACATCGACCGGCTCGCAGCCGCCCCCGTCGCCTCCGCCGCCTCCGCTGCTGCGCCCTGTCGCTGGGCCGGCTCCTCCGGCTCCTCGCCCTGCAGCGCCACCCGGAAGGACTGGGACAGCGTGTCCCACCAGCCCGGCCACGTCTTCCCCACGCACTCGCGCTCCAGGATCAGAACCGGCTGCCGTGCGGCCACCGCCAGGACGCTGAAGCTCATCGCCACCCTGTGGTCGTCGTAACAGTCGATGCCGCCGCCCTGCGGGCCCGCCAGCTCCCCGATCCGTCGTCCCGTCACCTCCAGGCCATCGTCCAGCTCTGCGCACCGGACCCCGAACTTGGCCAGCTCGTCCTTCATCGCCAGGATGCGGTTGCACTCCTTCACCCGCTGGTTCGCAATCCCCGTGATGCGCGTCGTGCCTTCGGCAACCGCCGCGAGAACGGACGCCGTGAGAAAGGCGTCCGTCATCGTCTCCATGTCCACGTGGCCGATGGCCTTGAGCGTCCCCGCCCGTGGGCCCGACACCGTCGTCGACGTGCCCGTCTGCGTGACGGAGCAGCCCATCGGCCGGAGGACGCTCACGGCAAAGCCTGCATCCCCCTGCAGCGACGCCGACCCGATGTTGGGAATCGTGCACGTTGTGCCCGTGATTGCCGCAATCGCCAGCGGATACGTGGCAGAGCTGGCGTCGCTCTCCACGACATACTCTGCGGGGCTCTGATAGGTACCTGTCGGGATATGATACGTATTGGGCTCGCTCTGCGACCTCTCGGCCTGGATGCCAAAGGCCGCCATCATGGAGAGCGTCATGTCGATGTACGGCTGCGATATGGGCCTTCCGCCCACAAGACGCAGCACCACGGGCTTCTTCGCGTACGGCGCCGCCATGAGGATGGACGACACATACTGCGACGACACGGTCGCCGCCAGCTCAATGACTCCGCCCTCCAGTCCGCCGGCAGCGTCCACCTGCAGCGGCAGGCTTCCCTTGCTGCCCAGGTACGCCACCTTTACGCCGTTGGACCGAAGGGCGTCGACCAGCGGGCCGATGGGACGCACCTTCATCCTCTCGTTTCCGGTAAGGACCGTCGACGCCACAGCTGACGGCGAGCAGAGGGCCACGACAGACGTCAAGAAGCGGGAGGCAGTGCCTGCATTTCCAAGATACAAGGGCTCGCTGCTGGCAACGAACCTGCCGCCGTTGCCCTGCACCGAGAGCACCTCGCCCGATTCCTCCCAGGAGTAGCTGGCCCCCTTCAGGAGCGCGATTGCGGAGAGCATGTATTCGGTGTCGTCCGAACGAAGGAGGTTCCGCAGCCGACACCTGCCGCTGCCCAGAGCAGCCAGGACAAGAGCCCGGTTGGAGATGCTCTTGGACCCTGGCGGCACCACCGTGATGTGTAGCCCGTCCGGGACACCTGGCGTCACGCGCACAGAAGGCGACACGACGATCCGAATATCCTTGTCGTCCACGACCGTCGCCTTGGGCTCGTGCGTTTTGCCGATGCCAGACAGGAGCACAATCTTCTTCTTGGTACCGTCGTTCTTCTTGTCCACCGCCATCTTGTCCAGAACAACGTCAACAGGGCACCGTTTTCCGGCCGTCAGAGACACGATGCGCTTGTCGTCGAGAGAGGTGGCCAGGCCGTAGCTCGCGATACATTTCACCAGCCGGGCCACGGCACTAGGACGTAGCACGCCCAGGTAGCGAGCCAGCTCGGCTTCTTTGACCATGCCAATGGCCACGGCTTCCCCGTGCAGTACCTGGGGGGTTAGTATGGCCTCGTACGCGTGGCCAATCGAGTGCCCAAAGTTGAGCAGGTTTCTGAGGCCACCCTCCTTCTCGTCGGCCGACACAACCTCTGCCTTTACCCGCGCTGAGGCAAACACAATGCGCTTCAGTATGTGCCGAATCGGGGCCAGGCTGGCTGACGTCGTGCTGGCCGTCCGAGAATGTAGTGCCTGGGTGACCAACGGTGCGTCTTCTTCGAGGGCCGCAAACTCCGCCTCGTTCCAGATGGCCGCCGTCTTGACGACTTCCGCCATGCCGTTGATAAACTCGCGCGTTGGCAGGGTCTCGAGAAAGTCCAGGTCTATGTATACGCGCTGGGGCTGCCAAAAGGCGCCAACGAGGTTCTTGCCCAGAGGGGTGTCAATGGCTGTTTTGCCGCCAATGGACGAGTCCACCATGGCAAGCAGTGTTGTAGGCACCTGGACGAAGCGGACGCCACGCATAAACGTCGCCGCCACATATCCAATCATGTCACCAATGACGCCGCCGCCCAGGGCAATGATGACTGTGTCTCTTGTACATCTCTGTGACAGCATCCAGTCTTCGATTTCTGCCTTGGTCTCGCGGCTCTTGGAGGATTCCCCAGGCGGTATTTCATATGTGAGAAGACGCGCGCCGGTGCCTGTCTTGGGCGAAGACGATTGAACGGCCGCAAACGCCGACTTGAACGACTCGACATAGAGGGGGGAGATGTTGGTGTCCGTAATCAGGACGTAGGTAGAGGACATGATATTGTGCAGCAGGTCATGGGGGACGAAGCTGTGCCAGATGCCATGGTCGACGATAATGGTTTCTTTCCCGAGTATGCTAATCCGTGTCGGCCTGCTGCCGTCCGCATCTGGGGCAGCCATCGTTGCGATTGGATCTCTGAGAGATAAATTGGGGGAAGAGCAGAGCTTGAAGCATTCTGGGTGGCCTGCCTAGTATGACTCTTATGACTCTTTTTCCCTCGCAAACCTTTTTTTTAGCCTCCCCACAGCAGTTTGCCCGAAAACGGCAATCGCCTACTAACTGCCTACAATGAAATCCCCGGGGAAGTTGCATATTTACAGCGACACGGAAAAATATACCACTCGTGCCACACCCCTCCTATCCCAGACGCAGTAAATGCAACCATCGTAAGGCCGTAATTTAGGTAGGATTGGGTGTAGAGCGCGGGACATAACGGTAAGGGTACACTGTAAGGATCTAGTAGTTTACATTCACTGGTAGCAGGAAGTTGGGCTGCTCAGCGCTGCAATATGCTATAAAACGAGCAGAGATGTGTTAAGATCGCATTACCGAGGCGTGCTTTGGATTTGAGACTAGTTTTAATACTCGTAACACAATAAAACCGTTTCTAGTTGTAGACAGTGATGGGGCCCATTTGGGACATAGTATTGCCGTTAGGTAATAGGTTATTACTAAGGAGGAGGGGTCTTTTACCCTTCACGAGTCAGCTTAAGAAAAAACGAGGCAGAACTTTCGTTGTTTTCCTTCAGTCACTTTGCTGGGTTATCACTTTCTGGGGGCTCAGTCGGGACCAGAGTGTTCTCCCGACGTCGTTTTATCAAGAGATTCGCTTTTTGTACCCGTCAAGTCGTTTCATCGAGTTTTCCTGCTAAGATACGTTGTGAAAGTGGGTGTTTGTGTTTGTTTTTTACCAGTCCAGTCAGACTTTGGCAACTTTCATCATCACAAGCCTCCTCCGTTCCCTCGAGTCGTGGATCGAGGACCAAGATCCATCCTCGAGGAACAAGAGGACAGTTTGCGTCGGAGAATAGTGAGTGAAAAACAAAAGGGAGAGAGACTGGAGTTGCATGTACGAGGGTTGGAACTCGTTGAGAAGCAACTAAATCGAATCAAGAAGAACCCCCAACAGGAAACCAGAGTCCCGGAAGACATGGGTGACTTCAAAGGGACCTTCTCAGGGTTGATGGGAGAAGACCCAGAGGAGTACCTGGAGGATGTTGAAACATACGTGGCGAGAGCATACCGTGGGTCTGGTGAAGAGGAGCTGGTACGAGCCAAGAAGTCCTGTTTCAAGGATGGGTTTGAGGGGTGGTGCCAAAGGGGACTGGTACCTATCACTCCCAACGGCCAGCCGTGACTGGACGACTATGACCGGGTTGTTTTGAAAGGAGTTCAAGATCCGGACAAAAGCACACAAGCGTGCTGTTGCGGAGCAAGTGCAGAGCTTTACCCAACGAACGGGCGAGAGACTGGGAGACTTCTTGGAGAGAGCAGACGCAGTGTCGAAACGGTGTGACCAACACCAGCTCGCAGACATAAAGGACCACCTGTACTATGACATGTGTGATGGAGACAAAGATCGGCTTGTCAGGGGATTCGTCGCGTCGAGACTGGATGCGCAAGATTTGCTGGACGACACGGGAGAACTGGTCGCCACATGCGCTTACGAACAAGTGAGGACCGCGATTGAGAAGAGTGCTTTGAGTGTTGGGGAGGATCTGAGTGGACTTGAGAATAAGGACGGACACGGGGCCAAAGACACCGAGGGTGAATACCGGCTGCAGTCCGCCAAGATTATGTCTGCCCTGTGCGAGAAACTTACCGACTTTGGACGAAGCCAGTCGGCGGCAACGGGACGGGAACGACTGTTTGACCTAGACCAGAGGCCCCCACCGCCGCAAGGCGGGGGAGGTTATGGAGAAGGCAATGGCGGGTAAGGCAGGGGACGACGCAAAGACGTTACCTGCTACAACTGCCCAGGTCCACACTATGCCACTAAATGCCCTTATCCCATAAGGCCTAAACACAAACGGGACCAAATCGCTCAGTTAGTTGAGACAAGGAGGCCAATACCCCTTAGCTAAACAATGTCCCAGGCCGAGTGGCCAAGGTAAGATAAGAGGCCCTAACAAAACGAAGGCATAATAAATACATAGCCTAATTAGGCTAGCGTATAATTTGGCCTAATTAAGACTAGCTCTCTCACATAATCCGTTTACCGCCTTTAAACCGCACTCAAATTTAAAATTAAAACTATTACCAACCTTATTTAATACTATATAGCTAGCCCTCCTCTTTTAATTACTATAGCGATTTTTTATAGCATTATATTTATTTTATACACTATAAACCTATTTAAATTTGTAATAAACACTACTATTCCTTAGTAATAAACCGTAGTATTATTAAGGGTTTATATAAGTAAGGAAGTTAAGGCCGTTAACTATACTATAACAAAAGTTGTTTAATTATTGTTTGTTATATTATACATATAAGTCTTTAGTGTGTTATTAGGTAGCTATAGCCTATTTAAATAAATAGTTAAATAAATACTTAAATTAATTGCTAAAGAGCTATAAAAAGAAAAGCTATCTAAGTTTGTAAAGATTGTAGTCTTATATACATAAGTCCTTCCTTTATCTCTTCCTAGCTTAATAGATCGATGCTTCAATCCTTTAATCCTAGATCGATAGATCGATGCTTCGAGTCTTTAATCCTTATCCTTATCCTTTATCGCCACGTAACCTTCTTAGTTGTGTGTGCGAAGGATTCGTGCATACGCTTGTTTCGTGCACATGTATAATTTGTGTGCTTGCGTAGCTTGTGTGCCTGCATAGCTAGCGCTTGCTCCTACTTTCTACCTTTTAAAACCGCCTGGTCTTTGTTTAGGCCGCGTTTTAGGATTGGGTTATAACAATACTAACAAAACTAGTACTAGCAATACTAGCTAGCATTAAAATGTATAAAAGAAAAAGAATAGTAGTAGTATTAAAAACTAACTATATTACCTTTACTATTATAAAACTTAGAAAACGTATAATAAAAGGAGACTACTAAGCAATAAACATTAGCACT